>CAUJNA010003399.1:314252-479252 GCA_963377175.1 Effrenium voratum | reverse complement strand
CTCGATGCCAATCCGGACTTCCATTTCGTTCCTGAGCATGAGAGACCACATGGAGTCAAGGTATTCTGGTTGAAGGCCAGATTCAACGATTTACTGGCAGCCAACACTCCAAGGTGAAGGACCTCATACGGAGAAGCAATACATGGACTTCATCAAGAAGGTCTACAGCATCTGCTGCTACACCAATGCTCAATCCGAAGTTTACGGAACCGACATCATCCCGATGGTATGCCACAACGGCAACATTGATCTCGAGAAGACCGTCCAGAATGTCGAACAGGTTTGCAAATACTTCCGCATGGATCCATCCAAGGCGAAACAGATCACAGATCTCATCCTCTGGCGAATTGAGAGAATGAGCAGATCATTTTCCGGATGTCTTCGACATGATCCAAGGCATGGAATCCATAAGGAATGCAGACGACAAGTGGACATGGGTCCTGATGGATCCGTCGAGCTCTATGACGCATTGACCTGCATCACACATGCCAGGAACTTCATTGGAAATAAGCCAGGACTTCTCTTGATGGCTATGTTCCCGAGCTATGGAAAATCACGTTTCGAAATTGCATTCGTATTTCCATCCGTGGACGGGTCATATAATGAGCGCAAGGCACGGGGAGAAATTGTTCCAAGGAATCGATGGATCGACAAGCTCACCGCAAGATCCGCACAAAATGCACTCAGGCCCGATGGCAAGGAATTCTATGTCGATCCAGAGATGGAGTTCTATGTGAGATGCAATAGCGGACACACACGACAAGTCGAGATCCAATCCTTTGGACGACCCCTGTACTCTGAGCAGCAGAAAGAGCCTCAACACGACGAACCGGACTATGATCTCCCAACGGAATCCATTCCACCAAGTCCGCATCCGTCAGATCCGAGGCGCCTCATGAAGATGAAAGCACAGCTCAGCCCAAGCATAGAATGCGAAGGCCGGCACCACCATCCATTGAACATCGGTGACGTCATCCTTGACGACGATGAGTCAGAAGCCGCATTGACCCATGTGCCAGCAGGAAGAGATGCACTGTTGATCCTTGCATTCCTCAAGGACCAAGACTATGGCATCCGACTCTCCGAAGAGCGAACAGCGTTGACAGACAAAACCATCGAGGCAAGAAACATTGTTGCAGCATTTGAACCTGATGGCAGCCTCATGGCGAGCAACAAGTGGATCATGAAGCATCTCAGTTATGAAGATTACGAGATGTACGACACCAAGATCCGCGAATTTGCCGATGCCTTCTTCAATTATGTGAATTCCACAAAGCACAGCAAGGAAAAAGATACTTCCTCAGAGACCAAGAAGAGACGGCATTCCACCGATCAGGACGAAGCTGAAGAAGAGACCATGGAACCCTCCGAGGAAAGATCCGTCAAGCCAAAGGTCACTGTGGAATATCATAATTCAGAGAACCTAGACGAGTTCATCCAAGAACTCAAGGGAGTCTATCTCGAAACAGATTTGAACAAAAAGGACACAGAGGAAGAGCTCGCGGAGACCAAGGCAAACCTCCTCCGCTTCATGAACAAGTACAACAAAGATCCAAGAAGAGCTCATCCCAACTTGACAGAGTGCGAGAGAGCCTCATTGACACATGTCGATCCCGATGTCAATCTCGGAGAAGAAGAACTCTACTTCCCTCATCGAGGAGAATGTCCCACCATGGACGAGTACAAGCAAGCTCAACCAGGATCCGGATATCCGATTAAGCTTCCACTTGGATTGAAGAAGCTTAGGTCACATGATGACCCGGAAATCATCCGAGCCTATGCCGATACCCTGGGATCGCTGATGCAACCGACCGAGCGTCCTCCTGTGGACTATCTCAAGATGCATGAGTTCACCTCATCCATAGCGATCAACATGCTTACCCTGAACCATGGAAACCTCACGAGGAATCCAAAGCTGGACAACAGGGAGGTGTACAACATGCCGATGAAGGATCGACCGATCGTGAAGATGATGATGCAGAACAGTGCACACATCTTATGCCTGAATGAAGCAGACGCATTCTTCAGTCCTAATGATGAGAAATCCAGGGAGCTCATCAAGACGTTCATCCGATTCGGGTACAAGGGCATCGTGATCAAGCAATGGTCATCCAGACCGATCGCATGCTTTGTCCGTGGCGGACCTTCTGCAAGAGTGGAACTTCTGGCAAGACACATTTCCACCAAGAGCCAGAATTGGGGAACCACATTCGGAATGTTCAGATGTTTCTTCGGAACCGAAGGAAGTTGCACTGATCCCGAATACGAAATTCCGACCTCGGATTGCTTGGCAACTACAGGACCATCCATGTTTACTGAATCCAAGAAGTACATTGGACCGAGATTGCCAGCACGCACCATTGTCCAAGGACATGGCCGAGACAAGGAGATCGTCGTTCTCCATATCGAGCAGAGTGATGAGTTTCGTGGCATGATCCCGAAATCATCCAACAAGTCACTCCACGAGTATGACGACCGCCACATAACGAGGGCAGATCTCCCATTCGCTACCATTGGAGCTTTCCACATTCATCCTTCAATCAGCCATGGAGCAGCACGGGAAGATCTTCAGAATGAAATCATGCCGCTCGTGACATTGTACCGATGCGATGCGATCACCGGAGACGCCAACAAATCAGCGAACACCTACAGCAAACTCCAGCACGTCTTCAATCCGGCCAACGGTCTTGTGAACATCCTCATGAGAGCATATCAGAGACTGTGGAATGAAACGAAAGATTTGCCACTCATGGACAGAATGGAGTATGCAATGGAGACTTCGTGCACCCTGAAATCCATTGTCCGTCATCACCTGTACATGAAGTGTGGATCAGGATATGATCGAACATTCCCAGATGTGATGATGACTTTCGTATTTGGATGGGGCAAAACGAACATCCAGCAGACTTTCCGGAAGGACGAGATGAACGGCATGGATGATGAACAACTGGAACTCATGCGGAACGATCCAACCAAGGCCATATTCGATTACCAGGTCTCATCCGCAGAGCTTACCAGGTCTCATCCGCAGAGCGCTTTAAGCACGTGAGCAATTGTTCATGAATGGCTCGCAGGACTCCGACTCTCACAGTCCCCTCATGGTTTACATCCGCAGCAAATCTGCAACCAGGCAACGCAACTCTGAGAGATACCAGGAGTACACCAAGAAGAAACAAGCCTGGACCCCCGCAGGAGTACAAGGACTACAACAAGCAGTGGGGACATCAGAAGCAGTGGAAGGACTATAGGACCTCGACCTGGAATGATTATGTAGACCATGAAGATTCATACTTTCAGCACCACGAACTCAATTCAGATGATTGATCCTCGCCGTCTACAAGACTATACAATGAGTGAGAGATCAATAGTTTCACAATCGTCCCGCGTGTACATCACCCTTTGATACATCTAGGTATCTCAAAAAGAAGCAGTACATAGTGTTTTCCATCTCGAAAGCCAAGACATTTCATCCGAGCAGAAAAGAGGATGAATCCGGCATTTTTAATACACATGGCTACGGCACACAGCATGGCTACGGCATGCATCAAGGCTTCGGCCAAAGGCCATGAAGCCAATAGTATTTCATACTTAGTGCTGGAGATCAAAAGAAATTTGTTTCTGTTTTGTGTTTGGTTTACCGAACACTTGATCTCCTGCAACATTTGGCTCAAGGCCCCTTTTGCGTAACATTGCATCATTCATGATCGCGTGAAGCAAAAGAACCTTAGCAGGCCGCTTGCAGAATTATCCACAAGACAATCCACCAGGGACAATCCATCCTCCAATCATCCACAGTGGCATATTGGATTCTCTCCGGAATAGATCCAGGGACCAAATCAACGACCTCTACTACACAGGGTACCAGTTCCCTTCTGGGATACCTGGGGCAGTGGGCCTCGGGGGGGGGGGTCTGGTGGCTTGGGGCGGGTGGCGGTTTTTGGGGGGTGGTTTTTCTGTTTGGGATGGTTTGGTTGGGATGGTTCGAAAGGGAAACCCAAAGGGAAGCAACTGCAACCATTTTAGGGGCACACCGATTGTGAGACGAACCCATGTGGGTGTCAAACTCTGCCGGTCTGATTCATCAAGATTTACGAGTCACTGTTGCACCAGAGGCGCTTTGGTTTGGAACCTGATTGGGTTGTCCCAGTTGCCTGGTGGCACCGTTTGTTCCTTGTTTGGGGCTCCCTTTCTCTTTGAAACCAACAGCCACGGGGCAAATCAGTTTCGGCTTTTCCGCGGGGAGTGTGAGTAGGTTGGAGAGGTCTTTTTTGTTGGTGTTGAAATGAATTGAAGTAATAGTTTTAGTTGTGGATGTATCGATTGCCACCCTGCCACCCTCAATGTAGGGCAGCGTTCGCGATCGGATCAGCGCAGGGGGATGGTAGCTGGTCGTTGTGTTCTGGGTATTTGCCCACGCAGGTTTCCAGGCTTGCTTGGTTTTGGGCTGTCCGCCAAGGAAACGTCAATGTTTGCCGGACCGACGTGGAACTGTGAAGGCTGTTTGCATACGCTCATGTCCGAGAGAGCCAAGCAGACACCACCTATTGTGACTCATATCTATCAAGCACAGCAGCGCGCCACTGGGTCACCCAGGATGTGCTGCAGCGGGACTTTCAGCAGGCTGGGAAGGGCAAAATCGGGGTTCAGCAACGAACCTAGTTGCGATCTCATAGGCGGTATAAATCTGCATTTGCTGTTCCCCTTTTTCCCGAAAACTCCGGGAGTTCGAAACACGGGCAATCCCAACATCCCATATTTTTTCGCAGCACTCTTCTTCTCTACCCCACAAAGCCGGTCAGCCCTTCCCGCCCCCCCCCCCCCCCCAAAAAAAAGAAGAAAAGAACAAAAAGAGCAAACAAAAAGCAATAAGCATACACAAATAAAAGAAGACACACACACAACAAACGACGTGGCTCCCGGTTTTGTCTTTTTTGAGGGGTTGCAACTGGTTGCAACGAGTTGTCGAGGCGGTTCAGCGTTTGGGAGTCACCTGGCGCAGCGTCGGCCTGGGACTGGGGGAGCCTGCAGAGACAGCCAGGCGAGGGCCGGGAAGCCGTGGTTGCGGTTTCACGGCCAGCTGTGATGCCGAGGAATGCCCTTTAATGATACCAAAGGAATGCCCTTTAAAAGTGACGTCATGGGAATCACCCACTGATCACACAATTATTTCCCGCAACCATGCGTGGTCTTGGTTTGGGCGCCTCCTGATTGACAACCCCACTGCATAGCTGGATCAAGCTGACGTTTTGGTCCAGGAACGCAAAAACGGGCTGAAAGGGGGCTTACGGGTCACCAACGTGACATCTTCGGCGCGTCCGCCACATTCAGTAGGCACCAACCGCTTTCTCCCAGTCCGACGGCCAGCGACGCCAGGCAACTCAGCCAAAAGGCCTGGTGCCACTTCCTTTCTCCACTGAGGTTATTTGGTTTTGTATCCAAAGCGCAAACAAATGTTGTTTTTCTTTTGTTTGGCTGTTGGGCCAGCGACAAGAATTTTATCAACAAACCGGACACTCTTTTCCCCAGCCCCTTTGGGAAGTTTTGAGGTCGCCCCGTTCGCTTCCCTCCCCGGAAGCAGATGGGCAACCTCAGCTTGTTTTCCCAGGCAAACCAAAGCTGGGGCCTCCTCAAAAAGATATGCGTGGTCCGCACCCTTTCGACATATCACCAACACATGCGAAGGCTGATAGTCATGGGATTTCTCGCACAAGTCAAATCTATATTTTAAGGTTGGCGAAATATGAAGCAACTGGACATCTTATTTTGGGCTAGGGTGTAGCCCGGAGTTGGGCTGGTCAAGTCCAGTCGATGCGCTGTAGGCGAGGCAGTCCAAGAATCCAACCCTGGCAAGATACAGGGCTCCTGCAGTAAGACTTAAGAGAAGAGTCTTTGAAGACGTCTTCTTTTTGGTCAGTTGAACGTAAGCTTGTTGGTGGGTGGGGGGGATGTAGGGAAGCCAGCCTAGCCTGCAGGGTAATGCTGATCACCACCCCTGTTCCGAATCAGGGGGGGTGCGCCCCTTCTGGAAGAAAGGACCCCTGGGGCTACGAGCTCACCGTCGAAGAACCTGGGGATCCCGTGCTTCGGGTTTTGGCTCCGCCGGATCGATCCGACGGATGCGACGGGTTGGATCTCCAGGCAGGCGCTGGAGGAGGCCATGTGGCAGCTGCAGGGCCTGGAGCTGGAGCTCAGGACGCTGGCGGCAGAAGATGGCACCGCCTGCTTCCCGGGCCTCGCCATGGCGCCATGGCCATGGGGCGGCCTGCAGTGGGGGGGTTGGTGAGCTCTGGAAACTAAGGTGGGGTTCGGAGCTCACAAGCGTAAGGCTAAAACGGCGGGTGCCTCGCCGTTTTAAGCCCCAGACGGCCAGGCAAGAGGAAACTGGCGTGTCTGAATTCCAAGCGTGCCGCGAGTGGGCCACCAGGCAATAAGTCAGTTGCGTCACCTGTAAAGGAGCGTGTGCGTGAGAGAGAGAGAGAGTTCGTAAATCGCACAGCAAGGAACTCCTTGCTGATCTCTGGAACCGTTGTTCCTCGCAAAGCGTTGCCAGGTGCTGAACGCGAATGTACACCTGTCCCGCATTGGCTTGGAGAAGACATCCCAGCTGGATCATCAACTGACCCTGGAGGGCCCGGGCTGGGGTTTGGAACCTTTTCCAACTGAGAGCCTCGTTCTTCATTGCAGGGCTTTAGTTTATGCGCTGGGTTTGCACGCAACACAATGTCCTCCCCCTTGATTTTGCATCAGCGCGGGTTTCCAAGCGGAGTCAGGGCGTGCCGTTTAGATTCACTTGGTGGATGCCATTCGGCCGGGTTACGCAAAATCGATCCTCAATCCTTCTGCCAGATGATAGTTGTCTCCGTGATTTGGGGGTTTGTTCAACGGGAAGCCAAAAGGAACCCAGCCCCAGTTTTGGGTCTCAAAAAACTTGCGAAACCGGAGATTGCTTCCAGGAGGCCCTGGAAGCGCTGGACACTGAGCTCAAGCTGCCGAGGGCTGTGCGGCACCGCAGCGATCTGGGAGTCTTGGTGGATGGGTGTGACATGCTCAGGCTTTCCAGCCCCAAACCACCCAAGGTAGGCAAGGTAGGGAGGAAAGAAAATAGTTGATGTAGAAAAGCACTGGTAGGTTGATTCTCAATTCCTTTCACCCATTCTTCTTTTTCTCAACTACCAACTTTTCCCGTGTTTCGGCTCCCTGCAAAGGATGACTGGCTTACGCTCCTGCAGATTTTGCGTGGAACCCCACAGAGCCAATCCATTCTAGAACCTGCTTTTGGGTAGCGCTTCAAGTCCAAGCTGTGAAGCTGGGTTTTGGAATTGGGAGCAATGCTTTCGCTTATTTCTGGGGAGCTGGGAGGGAGGGCTTCAAAGTGACAGAGAGAGAAGTGGCGCAAAGCTGGTTGAAGGCAGGGAAGGCAGGGAGCCGGAACTCGGCAACTTAACCAGCCATATGGCAATATGGCAATGGCAGGGATCTTCCTTCACCCGGAGACTGGTCTGCTTTTTTTAGAACAACAACTAAATGGAGTAGAGTGGTCTGCAAATTGGGGGGTGTTCCTTGTTGATGATTCCCTGTCTGGGATTTTGCCACCCGTGTCCCTGTTTGGGAGCTAGGAAGGGCCTCCGCATTTTACCGCGTTGCATAGATCGCATTCCACTTGCCACCAGGTGGCTTCGCTTTTGCCATCCCGTTGGTTTCCCACTCGCTTTCTGGAATGCAACATTCCTGTCAAAGGACCTGGCAGGTCCCATAGAAGCCCAGTTCCAAGTGCAGAACCAGACACACAGACACACCCAAAGAGACGGAGAGACGAAGCCAGGCAGACAGGCAGACAGACAGACAGGCAGGCAGACAGACAGGCAGACAGGCAGGCAGGCAGGCAGACAGACAGACAGAGGGAGACAGACAGAGAGAGAGAGAGAGACAGAGAGACAGACAGACGGAGAGAGAGAGAGACAGAGAGACGCACAGAGACAGAGAGACACAGAGACACACATAGACACAGAGAGACACTTAGACGAACGACCACGTACAGAGACGAGACGATCGGAACCCATTACAAGGAGATTGAGCTGTACGTTAGATGCTGTGACGGAAGCACACGATAAGTCGACCTCGACGCCATGGAACGGCCCCTGCGGAAGGATCAACCAGAACATCAGCAGCGGGAAGAACCCGAATACGACCTTCCAACAACAATCATTCACAAGAGCCAGGACAAATCCCGACCCAGTAAAGACCAGGAAGATCCAGTTGCTCCTGAGCCAACGTTCAGACTTCGTCGTCCAGCACCGCCATCCGTTGAAACGGATCGAAAGATTAATCTGTTCGACAAGGTGCCGATGACTTTCATCTTGCACGCGACATTCCAAGATGAGCTCATCAAGATTCTGGAGCACGGACTCAAGCCCGCGGAACTTACCCCACGGGGAAGGATCCACATCCATATGACTTGCATAGACGATGTCATGCTTGATGACAAAAGAAAGCCACTGCGGCATCAAGATCACAGGGGAACGGACAGCGTTGACCGACCAACAGATCCATCCGCAGAACATCATTGCAACATTCAACGCGGAAGGACAAATCATTCAAAATAACTTTTGGGTCATGGGCAAGCATCTCAAGTCAGAAGATGCAGAGCAATACGAGATCAAGATCAATGAGCTCGCTCAGCATTTCCATGCCCACGTCAACGCAACCCAATCCGAAAAGGAAAACCCCACAGAGACCAAGAAGAGAAGGCATTCCACGGATCCCAAAGGAGACGATCAAGAACCCATGGAAGCCAGCCGGGAGAGATCCGTCAAGCACAAGGTTACTGTGGAGTTCAATGATCCTACGACTATGGAAGAATTCAACAACGACTTCAAGGAAGCGTATCTCGACAAGGACATGGATAAAGAGGAAGCCAAGAAGGAATTCGCATCCTCCAAGAAAGAATTCCAAGAGCTCCTTGAGAGATACGGCGAAGACCCTTAGTCATTGTGCGGGGGTTTGAATGCATGTGAGATTGATTCCCTTGCTCACATTGATCCGGACTTCAACTTCGACGAAGAAGATTTCTACTACCAGGAAAAGGCCCGTATTCCTTCCATTGAGGAGTTCAGGGCGAACCAGACGAAGTCAGGTTATCCGATTCGACTTCCAAGTGGACTGGATAAACTCAGAAGTAATTCAGATCCAAAAGTCATCAAGGCATACACTGACACTCTCGAAGCCCTGATGCAAGCGTCGGATCGACCCATCATCGATCGTGGCCCTGAGCATGAGTTCACCTCCTTCATGACAATGTGCTCACGTTGACTCATGAAAACTACAAGAACCCGAAGCTGAATGACAGGGAGCTTGCGAGCATGCCCATGAAAGATCGGACCCTCAGGAGAATGCGGTTGTGCAACAGTGCACACATCATTTGTCTCAATGAGGCCGATGCATTCTTTGACGACAAGGAGCTCATGATGCTGTTTATTCGTCATGGCTACAAGGGCATTGTGATCAAATCCTGGACCGCAAGACCAATTGCATGTTTCGTTCGCGGAAACCAGCACGCCAGCTTCGAAAAACTTGGCAAGATACATCTCGGACAAGTCCAATAATTGGGGAACGACTTTCGAAGCTTTCAGATGCTGTTTCGGCATGGAACTCAACACCAAGGATCCCAAGTACGACTCTCCAACAGCCGACTGTCTGGCAAGAACCGGACTATCCATGTTCACGGAGGAGTACAAACAGAAGCACATTGGACAACAATCCATCGTCAAGAGATACGGCGCATCATCACCATCCGAACCGAGAAGCCAGACGAGTTCAAAGGTAAAGACCAATGAACTTCCGTATCCTCATTGCGATCATCGCCACGTGACAAGAGCAGGACTCCCATATGCGACCATTGGGGTATTTCACGTTCACCCAAGCATCAGCTAGCAGGGAGGGAACATTTCCAACAATCCATCACGCCGCCCGTCATCGAATACATGTGCGATGCAGTCACAGGGGATACAAACAAAGGCATCCGCAAGTCTACCGTCCTGATCACGGCCTACTTCATCACATCATCAAGAACTAGCAGCTCTGGAGTCACACAGAGGCAATGCCTTACGGAGGACCTTCTTGACATTTCTTGACTGTACCATGGGTACATCCGCCACTGTCAAGTCCATCGTCCGCAATTCGCCACATGAAGGGAGGGTCAGGATACGATCGTAAGGACTCTGATCAGAAATCCTGGACCGACTATGGTGACTACGGCAGCGCATCCCAGAGCAGCAACTACCAACGGCAGCACAAGAAGCACTAGGATGCGTCTTTCGCCTCCTTTGACGTTAAAAGAAACTTGTGTTTTTTGTGTGTTTGCTTTTGCTTCACAGTTGACCAGTCACACGCAATATATTGGCTCAAGGCCCTTTCTTTTCACTCATGTCATCCTAAGCCCACTAAGCAGGGAATTCCAGTCAACTCCGTCCAATATTGGCATATTGGATGAGTAAATCCAGGGACCAATAAGGACTCTCAACTATCACAGGGTACCAGTTTTTACGGGATAAGGCACGCCCAGTTTGGGACAAACCCCGCCCCACCCCCGCACGGAGCTGGATTGTGTGGCAGGCGCAGCGCTTTGAGAGATAGGGGCCAGGTGAGCAACTTGCAGGTGCGCAGGTAAGGTGACCTATGGAGTGCACAGCTGAGTCCCTGCCCCCACAACACCGTGGTGATGACAGCTTCAGGGAAGAACCAATATGGTGTCGGATGCTACACGGCCGGTGTCTACACGATCCCCGCTGCCAAGGAGGGCAAGGCCTTCATTTCATGGACCTGCGAGAAGCTGGAGGACATCGGCGGGACTCCGGGTGAGGTGAAGCAGACGGCGGTGGATCCGGAAGGACAAGGAGGTAGTGTGTTTCCGAACGTCAAAGACGGGAGGAACCCCGTCAAAAACTGTCGCTGGAGGATGACGTTGGATGCGGAACCCCACGAGCGAGGTTTGCGGGGTGGATCCATCTAGGACATGTATGGAACTATGTTACCTTCAAGCCTCCGCTAAACCTGCCACGAGTTCGCCACGTGTCTGACCTTGCCCGCAATTGGAGCGGCGTGGGTGATGGTGAAAATGCGGAGGGACACTCGAAGCCCGGGAGTACCCAGCGCCGCCGTATGACGCCAACTGAAACACGTTCTTCACAAGCTGGCGGAGCAGAGACGGTCTGAAACGGTTCCTCCAGTCGCCCGCAGCCCAAATCCAGCACAGAACATTCCAGACGGTTCCGCACTGTCTCCGCGTTTTACGACCTGCGACCGGCGCTGCGAACGCGCAAGTCCCGAAAGACTTTCCTCCTGGAACCCTTTCTTCAGCGGGACGCTTGCAACTCCACCCGAAACGCTGCCTGCTGCAACGAGCAGACTTTTGCGATTCTGCAGGCAATCAAGGGCATCACGGGAACCGCTCCAAAGTGTTCCGAAAAGTTCCGAGCCGTTCCAAACCGTCCAGACCATTCCAAGCAAACTACTCGGATTTTTCCATGAGCCTGGCCTTACAACATAAACAGGCCATGTTCCGTATCCCCGCGCATAGAGTGCCGTGGCCGTATCCGTGGCTCTGTGACCGTGGCCGTAGCGTGCCCGTGGCCGCCGTGGCCTGTTCCTTTGTCACCCCCTTCAGCTCCACGCCCCCAACCCGACCTCCAACCCGCGCAGCCCTCCAACCCTTCAATCCAACCCTGCAACCCTCCCCCACACCTCCAAACCTCCGCCCTCCAACTCCAACTGTCTGCCCTGCGCCGCACCTCTTCGGAGCCCCGCTTTGGGGGGTTGGTGGGTTGGTGGAGGGTTGGTGGATTGGAAGGCTGAGGGTTGGTGGAGGGTTGGAGGCAGAGGTTGGAGGTGGAGGGTTGGAAGGTTGGAAGGTTGGAGGGTTGGATGCGGAGGTTGGAGGTGGAGGGTTGGAAAAGAGTTGGAGGGTTGGAGGTTTGGAGGGTGGCTGGAGGGGGATGCAGAAACTGCCGGTAGCTATGGTAGCTTTTGGGCCGCTGCGGGAAGGGAAGTACCGGCCGTTTGTGGGCTTCTTCGGGGGCTGTCAGGAAGCTCCAGGGAAGTGTGCCTGGGAAGGCTCAGGGGCTGGAATCTCGAAGAAGCTCCGCTACGTGCCCGAGCTTCCCGAAGTGTTTTCGGAGCTCCCTCCAGCCCCCAACCCTCCAACCCTCCAACCCTCCAACCCTCCAACCCTCCAACCCTCCAACCCTCCAACCCTCCAACCCTCCAACCCTCCAACCCTCCACCTACCTCCAACCCTCCACCCCTCCACCCCACCTCCAACTCCAGCACTCCAGCCCAACCCTCCCCGCCCCAACAAAGGCAAGGTAAGTAAGCCAATAGTCCGAGCCCACGGCAAAGTGCAGAGGGTTGGAGGGTTGGAAGCCTAAGAGAGGTGGGGGTCGGAGGGTTGGAGGTGGAAGGTTGGAGGGTTGGAAGGCTAAGAGAGGTGCGGGCTGTGGAGGGGCGAGGGGTGTGGCTGGGTTTGATTATTGGGGCAGATTTGATTCCGTGGCCGTAGCGTGGCCGTATCCGTGGCGCCGTGGCCGTGGCCGCAGCGTGCCCGTGCCAACTCTTTATGCCTTACAATAGTTGATTTTTCCTGCAGGCAAGGTTCCATCGCCCGCCGTTCATTGCAATGGAGGAGGTTGCTGGCATAACCAAGCACCGGATGTCTTCGCCAGGTGATCGATTTTGCAGGCTACAAATTTTGAACCGCCCAACAAATTACTCCGGAACACGCTCACTGTCGGGCCGTGCAAACAGGACGCAGCATGACGACGTTAACAACGCGTGGTGTTGCAGCAATTTGCTCGTTGTAGAGTTCATCGTCGGGAAGAGGTGTTCGCAGGGCTTGCCAAAGCTGCCGTTGGGAAGCCGTCGTGCCTTTCGCCAATTTGTTCCAGGAGCGCCCGCCTTTTCTGTCGCTGTTGCCGCAAGCCCCCTCCAAGGCCAATGCTCTGACGCGGGTATCCACGCGGAATAGCCGCGCCATACGAGGGTGGTTCGGCCCACGCAATTCCTCCATGTCGTTGGGCTTCGGACGCCATTTTGGCCCTTACAGTGTCTGAGATTTTGACCATAGTTCCAAAGATTTGCCTGACGGTTCTTGAGATTGGCCTGATAGTTCCTGAGATTGGCTTTCAAAGCGCGTCAAGGAAAACAGGATACCGAACTCAAGAGGGCCCCAGGGTGTCTAATCTACGGTGTCGCTGGGGGAGTCGCATACTTTGCTCGTGGCTCAGGATACCACCACACCGACATTGTGGCGTCACTGCTGTCAGAGCTACTGCACAAAGTTCGGCGCTCGGACAAGGGCCGGAAGGACTGCCCAGAGTGGCAAGGTCCGAGATGAGAACTGACGACGTCAAGTGTGTGTGTGTGTGTGTGAGTGAGTGAGTGAGTGTGTGTGTGTATGGGGCAGACAATTTTTTGGTGAGTTTACTTTTGGGTGGTTTCACGAGTCAGGACTGGGTTTGGGGTTTGCTACTTGGCATGCTTCCAAGCTGAGGGTTTCGGTGTGTCCCTGTGCATTCGTGTGCACGGACGTGTTTGCTTTTGTGCAGTGACTCCTTGAGGCTTAAGCAAGAAGTGGACCTTCAATGCAGCCCCCCTCATCGCAGCCAGGCTCACAACTCAAAGGTTATACCTAGACCCAAAGCACTCACGGGCATTTTGCAAGGTGCCTTGTGCCTGGAAATGGTTTGTGGCATGTGACCCCAACGTGTCTTTTGTGGGTTCTCTCCCATTCAGGATGTATTTTTTAACCAACCTGCAAAAAGGCAGCAGATACGAGGGAGATCGACAGACTTCACTGAACTAGTCACAGCCTGCGTGTCTTTTTCAGGCGGGGTTGCCTTCACGCTCACTTTGAACAAATCTCCGCCGCCCACATCGTGGAACCTTCATCAATAATGGTCCAAGTTCTTTCTGCTGGCACGCGGTTTCATCCCCCAATTCCCTGATGTGCTCTGCAGTCGTAAGTTCCGCGCCAAGGGCATAATTCCTCCAAAAGGGGCCCTTTGGTCTCACCTAGAAGCCACCTCGGCTCAACCACGATGCAGCTTCCTTAGATTCCTGATTTCCGGCTTGCGAAGCTATAGGGTACTGTCCCCAAGGTCCTTGTGAATCTGAAGTCAGAAATTTGTGGGTACTACAACAATTCACCCCCCCGCCAAGTGTAGGAACTTGATTCGAATTCGACGCTGACAGGGATCTGGATGTGCCCCATTCGATTAGTTTCAAAGGGAAACCAAAAGGATGCCCATCCATGCCATCACTTTTATTGATGATGCCCCAACAAACTTGAATTCCATTACAAACACCTAGGAGATCCTAGGAGAGCTTATAGGGGGGTTGATCAACATTCCTACGGGTAACTTTTCCCATTTCGTGGTTGAAATATCAAATCTTTTTCGCGTGGTTCCCTGAATGGTCATCCCATGCTCTACGGGCCTAGTCATCAACCCTCATGGTTCCCTGTGAGACAAATCCTTTAAACCGCCTGGGGTTTGGGAGGAGCTGGCCGCCATCGAGGTAGGCACCGCTTCCGCAGAGTGCACCGTGCGCCTGCTGCAGGCGGTCCCACAGGCGAGGGCGCCTCGGCGTTTTCCGTTTCCGGGCGGAAGGCGGTGCATGTGCTGAAACGGGGGGGGGGGGGGGGGCAGGGAGTTGGGCAAGTCTTTAAAGGCTGTTTGTGGCTCAAACATTTTTAAAGGCCTTCCCTTTGCCAGTCCAATTGGACGACGCCGACAGTGCTCCCAACTTTGGGACCTGCGGGGTAGCACGAGAGAGATAGAACGAACCCTGCCTCACACCCACTCCAATTTCGAGGCCCTTGAGGAGATTTTCCGAACATCGATATAGTTTTCATCTGTGGCTCAAGTGTCACGTTTCGGTGGTGGCCAATGTCAATAGAGCTTCGTATTGGTGGAGTGATGCTTGCAGGGGCATTCTTTCCGGTGTTCCATCTTTGCAGAAGTTGGCCGGACAGCTTCCTGTTGCAAAAGCAGACCCTCCTGATTTCAAAATTTATAGGTCAACCGAGTCAACCAGATCCGGGGTTGGCAGCTAGTGCAAGAGAAGGGCAGGGTTTGTGGTATGTCCCCACCCACCACACCCACCACACCCACCACGCCCACCACACCCACCACCCACCACACCCAGTTTCACATGCACAGCCCTTGATATTCTTCGGGTCCTCAACAGGTCAGCTCGGTTTCCCGCGTGAATCCCGCGCCGAGGTGATCACCATCGACCCCTGGCAGGATCCCAACAGCAGCGGAGCGGGCGAAGGCCGGTTTGGCTAAATTCAAGCCATTTTCGCATTTTGGTTTCAGCCCCGTTGCCCACAGTGGAAATTTGCCAGCTACTTTCACTCTGGTGCAATCAACCCAGTGGATTAGTAGGGCTGTGTTTGCTCAAAAGCGAAGGATTCTCTCTTAAATGGGTACCCTACCCCAGCAAAACGAACTTGGGGTCATTCTTCCTGGGTTTCCATAAGGTCTTGGCTCTTTGAAGGACATCCCATTGTCTGGAAAACGGTTTGGATGCGCTTTTTGTGGGTTTCACCGGGTTTGCCCCCTGTTGGTCCCTTTTTAGTAGTCTTGTAGTACTCTTTGGATATTCTACAGGGGTGAATCCACAAAAGCCACATCCAAACTGTTATCTAGACATTGGTGGCCTCCCTCCCCTAGGCAGGCAGCCCAAGCACACAAAGCCGCCGCCCCCCGCGGAAAGCGCGGCGGCGGTGGCGAGGAAAGCGCGGCAGGCAGGGGTGGTTGCGGAAATTGTTCAAACTATGACCCCCTGGTCCCCTTTAAAGGGACAACAGGATATGGTTTAAGGAACCGTTTGAAACAATAGTGGTGTCGAAACCAATCATGTTTGAAACATGGTGGTGTTGAAGCAATAGTCGTTCAATCATGCTTCCACCAGCGGTTAGCCCAGGCGCTGGAGCCCTACGCGGATCGGGTGTCGATTTTCCAGATGAGAGCGGAGGCGGCGGTTCATGGAGGTTACCGCTTTGATGGGAGCTCGCTTGGCCCCTTTCTTAGGATACTGCGATACCTTTTTAAACGTTGGGAGTTGTTTGAAAGGGGAACCAGAGGGAAACTACAACACCCACTTTGACCGGAAGGATTCCCTATGACTTTGACGGACGGAGCTGTTCTTTTGTGCGGCTCTGCCAAAATTGTCCGTTTGGGGCACGGGACGTGATGGGGCGCATACAAAACTTCAACCACAAAAGTTCGCTAAAGCCAGAACAAATCAATTTCCACATGCTCCTATGGCGACCGCAGCTCAAGATACTTTGTCTTCTCTTGGTTGCTCCCCCGGAAGCTGCTCTGGCTGTTCACATCCAGAGCGAGCATGGGCCAACCAGCATGGCGCACCGCAAAAAACGCGCGCCACGTGTCGGCTCAGCCACTACCTGGGCTCCGAGCCCCAGCCGCTTTTGGGGTGGATACCAAAAAGTCAGGCTGATTGCGCATGTAATTTTTGCCACATGGCAGCTAGGCGAATCTCCCTCCAACTATGGATCAAATCCTGAAACAATTTGGGGGTGTCCCATTCTTAACTATGATCCGGAAGAATCCAAGTTCTTCTTTCGGAGAATATCCGAAAGGAAGAAGCCTCACTAAGAGTCTTGTTCCCACCAGCAACCATGCGACCTCTTTTGACATCATTTGACCTTCTAAGTTCGCTAAGCCATGTCTAAGGCCCCATGTTTTGGAGGTTGGGGCTGGCCACTTTTTTGCGGACATGTTTAACCCACTATGGTTTCCTGGGGTAGACTTAGGATACATTTACATTTTACCGGGGGCTCAAATTGAAACAACCAACAAAATGTACATTCTGTAAGTCTATAACTGGGCCTAACTCTTGCTTCATGTTTCAACGCCGCTCCCTTGCTTCTCTTTTTTCTCGAGGGCCAGGGTCCAACCCCCAGGAGGCTGCCAAGCTTCTGGCCGACAGGGCCTTCGACCTGGTGTTCATCGACTCAGGTGCCGATTGGCGATTCCTCCCGTTTAAGGTCAGACCCCAAATCATGGATGTAGTTGGGAAACATTTTTCCAATTTTTGCTTTTTGTGGTTTAGTGGTTGAAATCCAAATCCACTGAACTGCTAAAATATGAATGTTTGCTCCCCTTCCAACGTCAACCAAGAAATTCATTGGTGGCGTGGACTGGGTGTTGGAACTTTGTTTTTCTTGCAGAGCATAAATCAATTGGTACATGGGAACCCACTCCTTAAGCTGCACCAATCCGTTTTAGTAAGGAAAGCCAACCGAACAACAGCTGGATTCTGAAGAAGACTACCCCCCCCCCATGGTACTAAGGACTTTGTTTGGAGCAGCGTGTTTACCTGGTTGGAGCTTGCGTCGTCCAACTTGTGGTGCATACACACGCGCGCGCACACATATACCATTGTATTTACCTACATAGATAGATAGATAGATAGATAGAGAGATAACAAAGGTAATAGAGATACATAGATACATAGATACAACAATACATGGATCCATAGATAAATAGACACAGGATTGGCTACAGGATTGGCTACGCCAAACCGGCCATCTCCAATGACAAGTAGCAGCGAACCCAAAGCTTCCGAAAGCGCCCGTCGCAAAACACACAGACATACATGCATGCATGCATGCATACACACACACATACAACATGCATACATGCATGCATACATGCATGCATGCATGTATGCAGGCGTACGTACGTACGTACGTGCATGCATACATACATACATACATACATACATACATACGTACGCACATACGTACATACGTGCATACGTACATACGTACATACGTACATAGGTGCGTACGTACTTACATACATACATGCATACATACATACATTACAGTACAGTACAGTACATTACATTACATTACATACATACGTACGTACGTACACACGGACATACGTACACACATACGTACACAGACGCATCCACACACACACACATTCATACACATAGGAAACCACCGGAGGTGCGCCAATTTTTTGTCCCTTCCTTTTTGAGTTTCTGGACAAACATGTTATATGGGAATACCAAAGCTTAAGGCAAAGAAGATTTCGAGCTATTTTCCAGGGTTTCGGCTGACCAGGTACTGACCGAGAGCGGGACGTGGAAGCTTTCCTTCCGAAGGCGTGTGAAGCCTCCCGACATGCAACTGGTTTCTGGGCCTTCATATAAAATCAAGGTATTCTGGTTGGTTCAAGGTGGGATTTCGACAATGCTGCATTGAATGTGTTCTCTCTTCTGGCGCAGCTCAGTTTGGCAGCTAATGAGCAGAAATCGGGTGGCAAGCAGCCCGGGAACCATTGCGACTGTTCCCAGGGCACGTTTGGGCTTGTGACCCGGGTCTGTGGTACTATGCCCAAGCAAACATAGCAAAATAGGCGCAAGGTTTCGGGCCTTCTCCGACGGCAAGGGGGAACAGTTCCTCTGTCAAAACACTTGGGCGACTCTGGGAAAGCTCATGACAGCTCTAGGCTTTCAATGTTTGACACTGGCGCGGACTTTGCAGGCTTATGGCCGGCAATCATGACAGAAATGACCCGCGTTTAGACTTGAATGCAGATAGGCGTTCAGGGAAGTTGCCAAGTACTGTATCCCTTCAAATGGGATCATTGGCGCCACTCCCCCGCCCATGCACTCTCCGCACGTACAGCCAGTGCCGTTCAGCTTCCCCTGAAGACCATTGAAACAAGGGGGTGTTCAGCTGCTCAAGGTCGACCGAGTTCCGCCTCGCCAGGTGAGGCCTGGGGGCATTTTGTGCGGCCACGACTTCTTCAAGACGGCGGCCTACACGCGAGCGGTGCTGGCCAGCGTGCCAGCTGGGCAGGCGCTCTATGTGGGCGCCCCGAAAGAAAACAACGGTGTGGCGACTGAAAGGGGCGGGGGGTGGGGGGGGCCGAAGTGGGCGATGCCTCCATGAGCCTTGGGCATATGAGAGCTGTCTTTCTGCATGGACGGCAAGGCACCAGCACATGTCGCTGGGTCACATGTGTTGGTGCTGTGCACTACTAAACTGATGATCATGACCGAATTTGCCTTTTCTAGGCCGCGTTCAGTTTGGGAGGCGCTACTTGCTTGACTTGGCGGTGCCTGCAGGGTTGGGATGGCCTGCGATTTGGACAGCTGAGGTCCTGATTGGATGTGGTGGTTTGAGCTCTGAGACTTCGCCGGGTCAGTTCTTTGAGCGACTGAAGATTTCCCATGGACATCGTGCTGAGCTTTGACAGAGGGGCTTCAGAAGGCCGGGTTCATGGGCATCTCCGAGCAGTTCAAGGCGGTTAGGCCCCTGGAATCGGGAACATCCGCCGCAAGCAAGTTCAGGTGGCAGAGGCACCCCGCTTGGCTGACGCTGAAACGCGACGTGCAGCCCATGGGCCAAGGCCAGAAGCATGCTGTGGCTCAAGGGCCGGCTCAATGGGTTCTTTGGTTTTTGTGTTTTTTGTTGTCAATTGCAGAGGAGAGCTCCTCTCACTTTGTTGTGGTAATGCATTTGGTGACTGTGCCCGATGTCGGTCTGCTCATAAATTGAGAACGGCGCGTGAGGGTACCGCAGGCCCACTAGAATGTCCCGCATGGATGCCGAAAAGAGATGCGCCTCAGTGCAGGATTGCTATTGTTCCATTGCGGTGTAATCGAATACCTGGTCCCTTGATTTCCCTACACATTCAACAGATGTTTGCACCTGCGGGCTCGGGCCTTTGGTCCTTGACCTTCGCCCTTAGGGGCAAACCGCGGGGAACGTGGGCATCTGAGATGTGAGGTGTGGCTGTACCAGTACGACATCTCAGGGGGCTTGGCCGCCTGGGCTGCGCCCGTGGGGCTCCTCAGGGGCGGTAAGGCTTTCGGGAGAGAACCGCATGGAACGCGGTTTTTGTGGCCAAGGCGGTAAGGCTCGAAGCACGCAAGCTGGGTTCAAACTCCATCCTGCCTCTCTTGGTGGGTCCCCTTAGCTTTCTAGCCTTTTTGGTGTTTTAGTGGGGATGTCCATTTAACCAACTGCAAGTTAATTTTTTGGAGGGGGATCTGAGGACAGCCCAGTTGTACCAGATGGTCTTGGTTTTCCTTGCCATGGCAAGGCGCTTGCAGGTTAGCCCGAGTGTTTGACCGGAAGCCATTCCCGGCTTTTGTTTTGCTCAACCTCAGCCAAGGCAACCTGAAACTGTGAGTGCCTGGGTTGCCTGGCAAAACATGTTGACTGAGCAAGGCTCAACAGTTCAAGCGATCAGGTCAGCCCTGGCTTGAAGTCCTTGGTGACACGCGACGGAAAGGGCTGGGGTATTTCTGTGGCCTCCCTGGTCTGATTGCCTTAGCCAGCTCATTCAGCAGGGTGCCCATAGTCTGAAACTGGCCCCCACCGTAAAACCTGTGTCTTCCCTCTAAGCGGCTCATGACAAACCTGGAAGCACTCCAACAATCTTTAGAACCCCATGAACCCCCCGACTGTCAGAACCCACCCAGCAACCGCTGCACAAAGCCCTGGAAAACCTTCTGGAACCTTCTGGATTCGTTCGGGTAGCTGTCCGGAACCGTCATCCCGGGATATCCCGGCGTTGGGTTGCCAGTCCGAGGTGACGATGTTCCAATCGGTGGAAGGCATCTGGCCCCGCCCTCAGCATTTCCTTTTTTTTCAGCCAGAAGGGTACGTCCTGTGCCGCCCTGGGTTTTTGCACCCAAGTTCGCCAGCCAGGGCCAGCTTTTCCACTTGAAAGCGGTTGGTTAGTTTCAGAAACAAGACCGGGTGCCATCCAAGAAGCATCCTACTCTGAGGGTGGGTTGGGCAAGACCTTGTCTTAATTGCTTCCGTTTGCTCAGAATATGTGTTATGTTCCCCTGTTGGTTTTTCAAGGGCATCTATCACAATTACCCGGTTTTTTCCCCAGGGGGCTTAAGCACATGCAAGAATGGGGGACAAGCCCCGTTCAAGCAACAAGGGGTTTAGGGTTCCAATCAGAAGCAACCCGCCGAGCCGCAGGCACACCGGCGTGGTGGCCTTTGGGAAGGAGTATTGGCCCTGCTGCCCCGTTTGATTAATGGTCGGGTTGACATGTCAAGACTTCCTCCAAGTTGACCAAAGTGGCACTGTCCAAATTTGTTTTGGGTTGGTACCATTTTGACCTTGACTTCCTCTTGGGAGAAGAAAAAAGGGAAAGTCCGCCATTATTAGACACACACACACACGCACAACCACTCAACAAGGCAATTAGAGAGAGCCGCCATGCTTCAGACACACTTCCGATAGTTAGGCACCCTTTGTCAGTTCCATGAATCAAAGAGGTGGGAGCCTTCTGACGCTGGGGGTCCGATGGTTCTTTCCGTGGCCAGCGGCAACCCAACTCGACTTCCGCTTCTTGTGTGGGTTGAAGGCCTCATTCGTGGTTTCAAGACGGGGTCGGTCATCCCTGCATATGTTCGTGCAAACTGGGAGGCCCTGCGATCGTAGCACACAGTTAGCAGAAAGAAATGAAGCGACAACGACACCGGAAACCTGGCCCTCCAAGTCGGGCTCCGATTTTCTCTTAGGTGTTTGAGCTCTTTGGGCCTTGAGGGTTCTGCCAGGGTTGCGGACAGGCGCGTCGTTTGGCCATTTGGCCAGGTACGGGGGCCAGTGCTTCGAGAGCAAACCCCAGAGCACACCCTTCGGGGAGCCTCTGAAGCGGATTTACCTGGGCGCCGCAGCCTCAACTAGCCAGCGCCAGCGTGGCCCCGAAGGCCCGAAGGCACCTGGGGGGGTCTCAGAAGGCTCCGGGGCAGGGGGGCGGCCACCGGCGTTGCCTCCCAGGTCGAACTAGACCCCAGCACGGTCTGCGAAGACATCTTTTTCCCCGGGTCCAAGAAGTCGCCCCGGCTTCAAATATACCAAGGGCGCGTCACTTGTCGATGCCGAGCAGCCGTCGCATGCCCGCCGCTGGCCATTCTCGAAGGCACCCCTGGTGCGCTTACTGCGTGCAACCAGCACATGAGCAGGCTGTAGGCCTCAGAAGTAGATGCCAAGTCTTGATTCTCAGTGTGATCTTGTGACTCCCGTAGCCGTACAAGCAGGACAAGGAACCAGCATTTGCGCTGCGGTCTCATATATGCTAAGGCTGTGCTTGCCCCAAGCCATAATGTATGCATATTTGTTCAAAACAGGATGCAGGGCCACCAAGACTGCCACCAGGTCACTTCCACTTGTATGAATTCACCAGCCACAGCCACAGCAACGCAGCAACACTGTCGGCGTTTTGCCGCAAGCCGCGCGCCGAGAAAAATCCGCAAGCGATGCGCGCGAAATGCACCGCACGGCGGGTGGCGCTGCGTGGGGTGGCGTCAGCATGTCTCCTGGCGACGCGCCTTGGAGTGCAGAGACTCGGGACTGCGCTCATGGCTCTGTCCACTTGGTGGCTCCCAGCAATCCGGTTCCTTAGCTTTTCGCTTTTTAGTTGGTTGGATTTCCACTTAACCCACTAAAAGCTGGAATCTGTTGGCAGAGGATCAGAGGACAGCCCAGTTGAGACCTGTGAAAGGTTCTGACCTTTGAGGTTCGGCTCGGGCGCTCGCTTTGTCTTTAGCTTGTCGGAAGAGCCTTACGAGGGTTCCCTTTGAGAGTCGCTTTGAGAGCCGAGGACCTTTGCAAGCCCGGGGAGGGGATCCGTTCAACTTATCTCAGGTACTCCTTGATAGCATGTAGGTGCTCCTTGATGCCCAGACCCATTGAGGGTCACACCAGCGGTTTCTAGCAAACTGGGCCCCAGTCCTGAAATCGGTTCTATGGGTTGGCATATCACTATAGCATATAACTATGGCTCAAGCACATGTCATTCAACCTTTGTTGAAATCCGACTTTTCATTTTGTTTGGTTCTCAGCATGTCCCCTGCATTTTGTCCGTCATCTTGCCAGTGTGTAGATCGAACCATCTCTCCATCATCGGCAGATGTTCTTGCAATTGGCTGGTGCGGGCCTGGCGAATTCGCGAAGCTATGCCCCAACACTTGTGGTAGGAGACGCTTAGCAGCTCAGAAGCAATCCGAATCCCCCGAGGGATCTCGGCGAGATGCTTCACTGGAGTTACGTAGCGAAAACAAAGATAGTTATATTTACATACATACACCAAGACAAGTCTATGTGTATAGACACATGTATATGTATATATATATATATGTATATTTAGATAGATGCACAAATACCTATAGTGGAATATGTCGTATACATAATTTAGTATATAAAATAGATGTGTATATATAAATATATCTTTATATATAATTTGGTATTTACACAGGCCATTCAGGGTGTGTGTGGTGGAGACTTGTGCTCAGGCTCTCGCTGGTGCTGGGCCCGGCGCTTCTGCGGGCCAGCTACCACGAGCCCTGCGTGCTGGCGGCAGACTCCCAGGCGCTGGTGGACTACATGCGCGGGCCTTGGGCTTTGGGGCTTTGGTGTCCTTTTTGGTGGTTTTGCTAGAAAAATCGAGGGCGATTCCTGGTTTACCTGGTGGTTGAATCATCTAGCAGGGTCATCTATTTCCCTGAAAGGACGCCTTTGGGCTTTGGGGCTTTGGAGTGCTTCTTGGGGCTTAATGTTGACCCCGTATGAACCAACCCCAGCTTATGAATAGGGGGGTGGTTTGCCGGAAACAACCCCAGTTTCTGACTCGGTCAAAATAATGACCCCAGTGCTTTGGGGATCTGGAGGTGTTCCTTGATAGCTCGCTTGCGAGCTCGGCGGTGAAGCAGGCAAACCACCACTAAGTCCTAACAACTGCGTTTGCAATTTGCCTAAGGATATCCGATTTTGGTTTTGAAGGGAATCTATGACTAAGGGAATCTATCACTTTAGGCTTTGGGATTTGGAGGGTTGATTTGTTGGTGTGGGGGGGGGGTCCGGCTTCAGTGGTTGGAATCAGACCACTTTTGGAGGGGGGCCCCCTGGCCGGAGAAACCGGGGGAGCTTTGCAATGTAGGAAGAGGCAGGGTGAACCGCCACAAGCATGCAACAAGTAACTCAACAGGGTGGAAGAACATGCCCCAAGTGTTGCTCAAGCCCAAAGAAAGGTCATCAGAATAGGGCCTCCTCAAGCTCACCGAACAGCAGCCCGTAAGGACTGCTGCACAAACCGCCTTCAAACGTGTCGACAACTGCAAATGAAGCCTCTCGCGTTCAGCAAGAAGACCACATCAGGGTTAGAGATTCGATCCGTCCTTTGGCTTCCCTGCCTATCTGCCCTCAGTCCGGGATGTTTGGAGCAAGTCAACCTTCCAGTCTAGATTTTGACTCTTCTTCAATCAAATCTCAGGCAAAACCTCCTCAGCTTTTTGGTGGCTAGTGGTGTCTCTTGCTTGCCCTTGAGGGACTTCTTACAAGCAGAGTCGCCTTTTTCCCCTGGAGGGATCAACCACTGGCCACTCATGGGCATGTCGTTGCGGGAATTGTTTTCTTGGGACGTGGAAGGGCTCCCGTTTTACCAGTCTTTGATGGGTTTGATCGGCCTATGTCTTTTGCTTGAATTGCATTCTTGGTTTCTGGAGGCTGCAAGGAACTGCTCACATTCCTGGGGTTGTGACTACAACACATCCACCCCAAAGACTGGGCTATTCAAAGGCGCTAATTTACTATTGATGTAGCGTCCCACTAGGAATTGGGGATTTTTCTTGGGTTTGGAGCACCCCCATGAAAAACACACACCACTAGGTCGTTTTACAGCTGCTGCGAGCTGCTGCCGCGGGCAGCCAAGGAGCGGGGGCTGAGTCGGTCAGGCTTGGATGCGTAGATGCAAAGCAAAGAACGGGGGGGGGGCCTTAGGTCTTTTCGAAAGCATTTGTTGTCCACACCTGCTAAGGGTTAGCCGTTTTTTAGCCAGGGGGGCTCAGGGGGGGGCCAGGGGGCAACATTGATTCAGTCTTGAACATCCATCCTTGAGTAGAGGAACCACTGGCATCGCACATGGTTGTGTGTGTGTTGTGCGTAAGTGTGGACACAACCAAGGGCCGCTTTTCTGGGCCGGTTGCCAAAGCGGCTGGGATTAGGGCGGGCCCTGTGCGTTTTGTCACATACTTGTACCGAAACGCACGGCGCTATGCCGAAAGCAGACCCCGCATGCCCCGCGCTTGCTAGTTGTAAATGACGAGGCCGGGGCAGAAAAGTGGACTGTAATGGTTTCTTTTCCCTCCAATGGCTTGTGGGAAATTGTCGTTTTCCCCATGTTGGTCTTGAATGGAGCCTTCAGATTGTGGAAGTATCTCAGATCGATCCAAGCACACCACCCAACACGAGAGCCTGGCACGTTTTACACGTCTGCTGAAATGGACTTCATTTGGTCCTCAAGCCTCTCTTGCAACGGCAGCAAACATACGGCTGTGGGTCAAAACCCTGTACCCCCAGTGAACATCCCAATCCCCACTAAAATCGACTAAAAGGGTGGTACATTGGTTTTGACCCATGGCCATCCCTCGAGGCCTGCCTGCTGCTGCTTTGGCTGGCGCTTCTCATCAGCATGCTGGCCGGAGCCTCAGACGAGTCTTCTCGGGTTCTCCAGCTCCGGGCGCGCCTGTGACTCAGCTTCCTGGGGAAGTCGAGCCAGGAAAGTTTGAGCGAGGACAATGGTCAGGTACATCCCTGATTTCCCTGAATTCGGCAAAATATGTCCAATTTCTTCAAAAAGAGAACATCCACAGGAGGGCAGTTCTTCATTTTGTTCAGACCCCCCTCCCCCCAATTCACTTTGCTTGCCCTCAAGCCAGGCCAGCACCGCAGATGACTACTTCGTGCCCCAACTGGAGGCGCTCTCCGAACGGCTGGGCCTGCAGGAGCGCGACAAGTGTTTTGTTTAGCCCAGGCACCCCCCTGTCAGGTACGGTAACCCTTTTAGATTAGATGTTTGGGGATTTGAGCCCGTGGCTTTTGTAGAGGTAGATGGGAGACCCCTCCCTAAGCACCAAACCAGTCATCCAAACCACCATGGCTTTGGCTTGGATTGCCTGGTTCGTGTGGACAAATATAGAGAGAATCTGGCCAGTTTTTGTGATCATCGAGTAATCCTAGCAGGTCCACTTTGGTATCGCAGAGAAGGCTATTGTTCCCCAACCCCTGAGGCAGGATCTAGGCTCGGTGCTTTGCTTCCACGGGACGGCCACGTCAGGAGGACGTGGCCGGGGTGACGCTGCTGGCGCTGGGCAACGGCATGCCGGACGTGATGACGGCGTGCAGCTCCGTCAACAAGGCCGGCGAAGAGCCGCCAAGTTTGGGGCGGCGGGCAGGTGCCAGGGGCCCGGCCCGGAATGGGTGAGCGAAAAGCCCATGAAGGTCCGGGTAGAAATCCCATGAAGTACCCCGTCCACCCCGAAAGCTAGCTCTTGCTTGCGGGGTCGGGGGCAACTGAAGAGGTTTCTGTCCGCTTTCAATTTCCCCTCCCCCGTTCCGGCACAGCAAGCAGAGGAACAGCAAGCTGAGGCTATGTTTTAGTCACAGCCCCAAAGCATTAACCATTCATTTTCATAGCAAGTCTGTGGCCAACGGTTGATGGTTAGACTGCCAAGGGAATCGTAAATTCACACCTCATATTCGGGGTGAAATTGAACCCTCCGAACCCTCCCCCCCTCACAAAAGAGCAGCCTCCAGGCCTGTCAATCAACCATTGGTGATATGTCGGATTATATGGGCACGTCTTTTTTGGATAGCAGCCCTTGTTGGGGCTGGCTTCAAGGGAATCCAAGGGCAAAGCCTTCCCGGACCGAGGCCCGGTTGGCAGATGACCCCGTGTGGTTATGAATGTTCACGTTTTTTTTTTTTTTACATGGCTCGTGAACTGTATGACCCCAAGAAATCAGAATCATTCCGGTTTTAGTTGCGGGACTCTTCTTGAAACACGAGCATTTGGTACCTCCATTTCACCTTTCGATTTGTGGGCCCAAAAGGCGGGGGGTGGGGGTCGGTGGGGGGTGTCAAAACAGATCCCCTCAGTCGAGCCACCCCAGGCCAACGACTTGCCGCTGACCATGGGGGAGTTCCTGGGCGCGGCCAACTTCATTGTGGAGTCTCGGCAGAAGTTGGAAGCAGCGGGCGGTCCTGTGGGGCGGGTGTTCTTTTGAGGGTGTCCCTTTCGCCTTGGTTTAGAGGCAAAAGAGGAGCGCCACTTTTTTTCTCAGCCCCCAAGTTTTGAAACGTGCCCAAATGCGTGGCCTGAATGCAGTCAATGTAGTTAAACTCGCACTCCGCCAAATCCAGCCCTTCAAACTCTTTGTTGGACTCCTGGGAAGGAAATTGTCAAAAAGGGCCGGCAAAATTTAGCCTCATGTTGCCCAGGGTTGCCAGATAGCCATGGGGACCTTAGACGGTTCTTGGAGGCCGCAAAATCTGGATTTTTTTTGAAGTCCGAGAAGGGGTTCTGCGGTACGTACGCTCCAAAGGTATGTTGGAGGGTTCCTGGATAAAGGGAAGGGAAGGGGGTTAAAGGCAAAGAGCTACAAAAGCATGGGTATTTTAAAGCTTTCCAACTTGCCTTGGAGTTTCCGGTCCCGCTTCGAACTTTTGAGATTGCATCGAAGCAGTGTTTGGGCTCTCCCTATATTTTCCCTTTTCAGCTTTGAACATCAGCCTTTGGCTTGAGCTACTTAGCTTCCTCTGAGTGATGCGTACCGAGGTGTAGGGGAACCGCTGTCCGCCGAACGAATCGAGGTGTTCGTCCTCGCCTGCGTGCTGCTCTCCTCGGGTGGACGAACGGCGGTAGATGCGGGGCCCTTTCTGAGGGACTCCTGCGCGCGGCTGGGCAGGGAGAAACGAATGAAGCCCGCCAGAGAGGGAGAATCGAACTCCTGTCTGTCCCCATGGACTGAAGCCAGAAGGTATTTTGGGGTTTCTTTTAAAGGGAGGCATAAAGGAAACCAGCCATTTTGGTGGCTGACGCAGGTTCAGATTGCTTAAACCTCCATTGCCACGATTGCTTTGTTCATTTTGTCGGAGAGTGGGTTTCCCTGTGCACATCCACCAGTCATCCACCTAGCCCAGAAAAGGAGCCATGTTTTCTCCCAATTTCACTGGAGGTCTGGTTTTTGGGTTTCAGGGTTCCAAGCCATGTCCGTGAGGACATCCCACTGTGCTAAAACGGATTGTGGGGATTTGGACGTTGGTTTACCCCGCCCCCCCCCCCAAGCCCTGCTGAGAGCAAAGCACAAAGGACTGCCCTTGCCTTGAACCACCGTGAATAGCAAGCGACAGTAAGGCAGAGGTGCCAGAGTTCGTGCCCCTGAATGCAGGGCGGGTGTGGAAACAGCGCTTGCCTTCCCACTTCCGGACTTGACCAAGTTGGAAAGCTCGTTGCTGCCTAAGGAGCACAAACGAGAAGCAAAGCCATGCAAAACCCACGGGGCCGCCCCCCAGGTACTTGGTGGTGGTGATCTTTATGGTCGCCGTCACCTGGGACGGCGCCATCTGCTTCTGGGAGTCGCTGTGCTTCTTCGGTCTCTACGGCGCCTACCTGGCGGCCGTGCTGCTGCCCAGGCGGATGGACAGGGCATCTGCATGGAGGGAGGGGTTTTATCAGGTGTGTCCCAACTCGGGATTGGGACTTTTGAGGTCTGCTTTCTTTTCTTTCTTTTTTTTTTTTTTTGGGGGGGGGGGTTGGAAGCATTGGTGTTTTGGGGAGGCAATTTGGAGCCCTGCAGGCGGCTATCCCCGCCCCCAGCAGAGATTGAGCTAGAGGAGGCCCAGGGACCTTGTCGGGAAGGGAATGGCCGATTCTGCACTTTGGATCGCGGCTCCGCGGCTGGCGTCACCCTCATGGACCCCACAAAGTACACCAAGTCCAGCAAGTCACACGGGCCACAAGCCAAAACCCGGGATGAAGGTGAAGTGATAGTCTCATGCCAAAGGGGTCCCCAGTGCCCAGCTCCTCAAGCAACTCTGCAATCAGATGGATGAAAGTACTTGCTAACAGGGTTTTTTCCAGGTACAAAGTTTGACCAAGGGGTCGGTTCCTCTTGTTGTGCTGCTGTTTCTGGTTTGCAAAGCCTCTTGACTGATGCCTTGCTTGTTGTACTGGTGGATCGCTTGTAACCTTAGGTTGCATCCCAGGATGCGCGTTTCTTTCTTCTGGAGTTATGGCAGCACTGCAAGTGCGCCCCCGTTGAAGATGAAGCATGCGACCAGATGCATCTACGCCCTTTACGTTTGCTGATGCAAACGACCTTACGCCTTCGTTCCGTCGGGGCGTTTCATTGTTCCAGCACACTTTTCTCAAAGGCAGATCACAATGCCAAGGATTGTTTACAAGCTGAGATTCCTTTCGGCTTCCTTGTCAACCAGGCACAAGGGTCCCAATGCTCGCAGGCCCTGTCATCCTCTTCGGAGTTTGACTTGGCGGGCTTAATCGTAGCCCGATTTTCCCTTTATGAAAGAGACCAATGGAACTGAGAACCCGCCAGCTCCAGGCAGACAGCATTGCATGGCCTGTAAACCGAAAATGGCTTCGGGTTGCCATTTTCTGTGATATCCTTGGTGAATTCCTGGTCCTGTGACAATGTGGCCTGTGCGCCAAGCAGAAGGGGGCAACTATTTTCCACAAGCATGACCTACTGTGGATGGACAAATTCCTGCACCACTTTGAAACCAAGCCAGTGCTTCTTAGTAGTTACAGGGGAACCATCATTCCAG
This sequence comes from Effrenium voratum, assembly GCA_963377175.1. Lineage (NCBI taxonomy): Eukaryota > Dinophyceae > Suessiales > Symbiodiniaceae > Effrenium > Effrenium voratum. The sequence continues at coordinate 449,560 of CAUJNA010003399.1, read as the reverse complement.
GATTTCTTAGGTGGTGCAGGATTTCGTCCACCCACAGTATGGACCCATGGACGGACCTCTGGATGGACCTGGGACTTGGGATTTCTGGGCCATAGCTTGGAGGGACCTATGGAGGGACGGACCTATGGATCCGCGTCAGGCAGAGGTCGCGAGCCCCAGCGACGGCAGCTTCCTGGCCCTCGCCTCGGAGTCGGAGACGGAGAACGCGGAGGCGGCGAGCTCTCGGGGGGGGGGGGGGGGAATTCTGGGGTGAAAACGTGACGCTTGAGGAATAGCATGTGGTTAGCAACACGCACATGTACACATCTATATCTACATGTGTATACATATATATGTACATGTGTATAAATTCATATGTGTATATATATATATATGTATGTATGCACATATGTGTAGACGGTAACGGGCACCGCTGATTAGTAAGGAAGTCGACGGCATAGGACTTTAAATTGGCAACAGCAGCTTTTTTGTTTTGAGCCCAAAAGGGCCCTGATTACTTGTGGGTTTCTGTCAACGCGGGGGGGCTGGCCTCCAAGGGGGCCCTTTGTTGAGCTGAAACACCTTGTCATTTCAATCAACTTTAGTAAGAGACAATTCTTTTCGGGGAAGCGCTTGTGTGGGGAACACTTGAGGCTGAGTATTGGTGGGTTTAAGCGCAAACGAAGCAAATACGAAGCAAACAGGAAAGCCCTTTTCGAGCAGGTTTTTGGGTTTGAGGGCTACAGGGGGTAGGGAGTCGTTTCTTCTTTTTTTTTCTTTTCGGGCAAACCTGTTTGGCCAGCTACACAAGGTGCCGCCAAGACTAGAAATCCCGCAGGGATGGGCTTTCCAGATGCTATCTTGGTGTTTAGGGGGGCTTTCTTGCTGCCACCTTCCCCATGGAATGGCTCAAATCAACCCGAGTTTGATTTGATGGTGCGGGCTGCGCTTCCGGATTTAGCCGTCTGTTCACATCCCTTGTCGGGATCTTCGTTTGTCCAGCCAAGGCCAACTCTAGCTTTTAAAGTCTCAAGTGGCTTCCCACCCACCTGGGATCTCTCCCTCCCTCTCTCTCTCTCTCTCTGTCTGTCTCTCCTTAAAATGCTTCTAGATTTTGAGCCTTTAGGTTCGCACAAAGCATGGGGAGAGAATCACACATGTAGAAGCATCGCCAACCGGAACGCTCCCAGGAGCCGGAGCTCTTGGGCTCTGGCCGGGCGCAGGGCTCCTTCAGCCTCGCCCCTCGGCACGAAGAGTTTTTTTTTTTTTTTATTTTTTTTTTTTTTTCCGGGGGGTCTTTATGCTTATGGCACTTATGGCTTTTTCTTTGTGTGTGACATGTGTGTGTGTGTTTCGTGCGTTTCGCGCTGTTCTTTTCGCCTTCTTTTCCTTTTGTCTATTTTTCGTGGCGGCTCGGATCGTTGTTGATGATTCCTTTGGTTTGGGCCGGCATCCTAGGCCAAGGGCCCACAAGAAAAGGTCTGGCTGGGAGCTCTCAAGCACATTTGTCGCATTTTCAGGTTCGCCAAATACCCCTAACGTTTCACCACCATGGCCGACCCCCGAAATTGGGGGCATCGAAAAAAAGAAGAGAGAGGAACAAACAAGAAAATCAACTACTGGCCATTTTGCTGCCTTGTAAGAAAAGGTTATGCAAAGCTTGTCTAGGTAACTTCTGCATGACTCCATGACTACGTATGGTCGAAAAAGCGCGGAAGCCATCAACAGACATGTTCCACACATCTTCAAGTTAGACAACATGTGTCCACGCACAACTCGAAGGTTTCCAGGTGACAATTTGCAGTTTCGTGTTGCAAGTGCATTTGTTCAAATGAACATTGCAATGCGCGCTTACTTTGCAAGTCAAGGAAATTTCGGAGAGCTTTATAACATGTCAGGCCCGAGTCTCGCTTGGGGTTTAGGAAGGCAAGTAGTCATAGCGGGTGCGTGTTTCAAGGCAGTAAGGAACTCGCCGTCTTGGTAGCATGGGTTCCCTGCACTCATGTGATGTTGGCATAGTGGCAGCCGTCCCGACAGCCTACGCTGGCACTAACACCTGCAACCCTGTGAAGGGTGCTGGCAAGGATGCCATCAGGCTTCCAAGCTGCGCCAACCAGGCCAACCAGGCCAACCCCCCCTCCCCTTCTGAATGAAGAAGAGCTGGTTGGCGCAAACCAAGTAGCCAGCTTTCAGAGAATATGGCAGCGAGGCTGAAGACTGACTTGCTAAAACCTCAACACAAGTAGAATATTGGCTTAGAGCTACCCTTTTCGACACGTTTCCAAGCGCAACGGCCAATACTAGTACCTGGGTAGGCGCATCGGTGTTGGTTGCTATGACTGTCAGTTACGCAGATGTTCAGGTTGACCCGAATTGGTGGTTTGGATTTGTGGTTCAAACCACAAATTGGAGGGAAGCTGAAGTGCCTGTTTACATGTCGTTCCAAACGGGGTCGCCACGAAAGCTCTTTTTTTGCGAAGGCCAGTGCCGCACCATCAGCTTTTTTGTTAATTGACTGTTTCTGGGTGATGTTCAACGTCTAAGTTGGGGATGGTTTCCCTTGAGCCTACCACTTGGGGGGGGTGACTTCGCCCGCGCAGCGAGGCACCGGTTTGAGCGCAAGGCCTCGGTCCGAGTCGATGGCGCCAGGTGGTGAGCACCATGGAGCTGCCCTTCACCTTGGCCAGGAGGGGCTGACAGCTTTTCACTTCTTGGCTTGTCGAAGAAATGCATGTTTCTTCTTTTTGGGGAGAAAAGGGGGCTGGGGGGGGGGAGGTGAGGTGGCTTCTTCCTTTTGAGCACCGCAATCGTTGTGCTCTTGGGTTTCCCAGCTTTTCGGCATGGGGGTTCAATGGCCTAGAGACTTTGGTGACTCCCAGCCATCCGGTTCCTTAGCGTAGCTTTTTACTTCGTCTAGTGCTTTCCGAATTCAAGCCACAAATTCACGGACAGCCCAGAAACTATGACACCATGACTCTGGGCCAAACGACTTCTCGGCCATGCGAGGCACCTGTGCATCCCCTCGGCGGCCTGGGGCCGATCGGCGCGGTGGCTGGCTGCTGCCTGCCCCACCTGCGGCAGCCTTTTCATGATCCTCTCCTTTGGGGGCTGGGAGGCGGATGGGAAAATGGAGGTCTTTGCAGCTGAAATGGAGTTTGTTCATTGTCCCTTAGTTGGCTTGAGGGGAAATCTATGACTTAGAACATCTTAGAACAAAATCCCTGGGTTTTAATGGGCTATGGCTAAACAAAGTCCCTTGGTTTTCAAGGACATCTATGACTACCGGAAACATGGCTATTTTTTCCAGGGGGCTTAAGCAAATGGAAGGCAACCACTGCAATGGAATTTGGATTTTGTTTCGAAAGATGTAGTGTTGCATGAAGTTTCGCGTGTGCACGCAGGTGCATGCATGTAAACACACATACAGAAGACTGCAAAGCATATTTAGGTTCATACATATGTCGCCGTGGCATTTGATGCCCAGGTCATGCCAATGCAAGGAAAGCCTTGGCGTAGCGTCTGAATAGCGGACATCAGCAGTCCCACTTTGCGATAGAGTTGGCTATGAAGGAATTGGGGAAAGGCGAGTTGAGTGGGAGAATGGAGCCGGTGGCTGTCCCAACCCTTGAATCCACCTTTGGAGTAACAAGATCGCTCGGCGGATCGGAAGTGAAACGATGGTCATTGCAGGGCCCCTCCCTGCGACTCATGTCCTCAAGAACTGAAGGGCATGCTCGACACGGGTGGCATGATCTCAGATCTGAGGTTTGGCCAGCAGGATGTCTCCGAAAGTGTACCTCCATTTTAGCATAGGCCAGATGGGAGACAGAATCTGAGCATACTAAGTTCCGTGTACAGGTACAGTTGGATGCACGTCCCCCCAGTTTGTCAATCTGGACATATTGAGACCTGATAGTGTTTGGACTTTGGGGGCCAAGCTTTGGCGCAGCCAGAAAAGCTTTTTGGTCATTTGGACCATGGCTCTTGTACCCACCACCAATTCAAGCCCTAAATCTACAGGGAAGCTGAGTACCTTATCAAATAGTTCCATTTGCCAATCTGGACACATACTGAAAGAAACTACAGATGTCGGGGTCAGAGGCCTTCGTAGGGCCCTGGAGCCCTTGGCCCTGGGCGGCGCTGCTGGGCATGGTCTCGGGCCTCTGGATCCTGAAAGCCTCTACGGCCCAGCGCCTGTGCAGCGCAAGGGGGCGAATCAGTTTCTTTGGAGCTGGGGTTCAGTCTGGTATGGGTCTGTTTTTTTGTTTAGGGTACCTTTTTTGGAGTGGTTTCAAAGGGAACACAGTCGCAGCCTGGTTTCACCAAGCAACATCACCTCCTGGGCAGAGAATTGGTGAGTTTCCGGAGAAGTTTCAAGGGAAATAGAGGGAACTCTGTTTCAATTTGGTGGAAAATTGATGGATGCCACTGAAGTCAGCCTTATCCTTGTCGTGGTGTTGGAAGCTGGTGCCGAAATCATGGGTTTGTGGGGCACCATTCCGCCCAATCACCGTACATTCTATTGACCTTTGTAGGTAATGAAGAAACCCCTTCAAAAGCCAGCAGCACGTCGGGTTGCCTACCCGATCCACCGGGTTCACTATTCACTTTTCTCAGGTTGGTGAGGCGGTAGGATCTAGATTCAGCCCCCTTTTGTGCCATCCACTTCTGAGGTGCGGTTGATGGGGAATGGGAGGCTGCAAGCCCCTTTGAGACCTGGATATGGGAGCCCCCACAAATCCAAACACAAGGCCCACTTTTTGTTTGATATCCCTGCAACAAGTGTTTTTTGAGGGGGGAGCAAAGGTAAACCGTGCTTACGTGCTTACATCGCCTGGGGGAAGTCGCGGGATGGTCGCTGTGAGGCAGCAGCCGCGCTGGCACTTGGTGCTTCTTCTGTGGGCCACTCCGGCCAATTGGATTGCTTAGCTTTTGCGACAAGTGTTCTCCGTGGATCCCAGTTACCAGTGGGCAACAGCCAAACATGTTCCATGCGAATGGTAGCAAAGGAGCTAAACCTTTAAAACACTCTCCCATGCTGGGACAATTCTGTTTGATAGTCCCCTGCCCGACAGGCAATGGCGTCGGCGGTGAGTTGGTTCAACTTCTTGGCCAACGAATGCGTGGCCGTGTTGGAGGCCTTTGGCCTGAACCTCGGCATCTCCTCCTCAGTGCCTCGATTTGGGTGGCTTCGGGGGGGGGGGGCTTGCTTGTGGTCTGCACAACATCCCACGTGCATGTGCCAGTGTCGTGAACTCGGACTCTTCTGGGGGTTGGCGCCTTTATCACAACAAGAGCGCAGCTGCAACACACCCCGGTTGAATCGGCAATTCATGTTCAAACGAGCCAGCCGCGCCGCAGCAGCATGCAGCTGAAAACTGATTCCCTCGCCAGGGTGGTGGGGCCAAGAAGTGCCCCTTGTGCAAAGCTGGGTTATGATGAGTTGAGTCAAAGGGAGTTTTGCAGCCATGTAGGCCTTGTCCTCCGCCCCCCCCCCCCCCCCAAGAAGACCAGTGCGTACCAACAAAACCAAAAGCAACAGACCTTCAACCCTTCAGAAGATCTAGAAGGGCTAACATAGACCCCAAGTGCCCACCACCCAAGCGGCCTTGGGGCAATTGCAGTGCATTTGTAGAGGCAGAAGGTGGCAAGCTCAAATCCTGTTGCTTACTCGTCGGCCAACTTGTGCTGCTCGCAGGCTTGCCTCAGGAGCTTTTGACGGCCCTAACCCAACATCCAAAAGGTAAAACTGATCTCAAGCCAGGGCTTCCTGCTTTCCAAGCATGGAGGTGGCGAAGAAGTTTTTCACGACGACAGTCTCCCAATGCCCTCTTGCCAGCATCAATGCCTGTTGGGAGGGCTCAAGGACATAAAGCCCTGCGTGTGTGCCCCCAAGACAGCCCAAAAAAAGAAAAAAACACATGCCAGGTACGTCCTAGATGGTGGGGGGCCAGAACTGGAGTCTAGATTCCCAGGAGGTTGGGACATCTCCGGGTGGTACAGCGTCACAGCCCCAGAACCAGCGCGCACGCGAATCGGAGGTGTTGGGCATCACCGTGCTGGCCTGGGGCAACTCTGTGGGAGACCTGGTGGCGGATACTGCTCTGGCGCGCCAGGGCAGGCCTGATGGGTTGGCCAGAAGTAGTACTAGTGGTGGTGGTGGTGGGGGTGGTGGTGGGGGTGGTAGTAGGAGGCAGTAGTTGGAGGCAGTAGGAGAAGTAGTAGCGGTAGCATCAGTAGAAGTAGAAGCAAGGGCATTAGCAGTCGTAGTTCTAGTCGTTGTTTTGACAAAGACTTTTTTCCATAGGAGGGCAAACGTATAACCATGGCTCAAACTGATTGGCATTCTTTTTGGCCCCCCTTGGCAACCTACCCAGTTGGGTCCTTGTTTGCTGAGACCAGGACGCCTTTCGCTTGTTCGTTTGCCATGTCAATGTCAAGCTTCCAGGGTTTGCACAAATGCAGGCTATATGAAGTCCAGTTTTTAGAACAAAGTGCCGGAGTGGATATTTTGAAGGCTACTGTGTGCCCTTGACGCTGTACCCAGTTCTGGTCCCCCACCATCTAGGACGTACATGGCATGTTTTTGGTTTGGAGGTCTTAGGGGCACTGAATGTCCTTGAGCTTGGACGAATTCAAACTGGCGATGCAGTGAGAGATGAAGAGGAGGAGTGCCACAGAAGCGGGCAATATAATATGTCCAAAAAGGGGGTGGGGCGTCCTTACCCTCCCAAATTCTCGGCTTCGCATCCCTGATGGGTTAGTGTGGCGTGTTGCTCTTTTCCCCCTTTGTTTGGGCTGGGGGTTTCTCTGTAACATCACCTCCCCCCACCAAAAAAGGAAAAGAGCAACCAAAGGTGGCCATTTTTTAAATCCGCCGCGCAAACCCCTTTGTTTTACGTCTTGTTTTTCCATTTTCACGGCGGGAGCTATGAAATTGGGGTGGGGTTTGGCCTGAACCTCGGGGTGGGGTGTGGCATTTGGCACGTCGCTGTCGCGTGGGTAGGTCCAAGATGGCGGTGGCCGGGATCTTCGGGTCGCCGCTGCTCAGCGACTTGCTGGGCCTCGGCCTGGCGCTGACCACGGCCACCTGGCGCCAGCCGCTGGCCTCGGAGCTCAGCAAGCAGCGCCTCGGGGACGGGGCGCGCGGAAAAGCACGGGGGGGAGGGGGTTCCTTTGGGCTTCGGTTTTTTCCCCCTCCAACCTGAAAAGGGTCGCACACAAAAAACAACAGGTGCCCAAATGGGAGGTACGTAGGGGGAATCAGGTGATTTTTTACCTCTCGTTTGTGACATGAACAACGGACATCATTACCAGGGTGCCGGTTTTGGGTACTTCTCTTTCTGGCGGCAATATTGCCACAAATCACGTGGCTCTTTTCAGTCAGCCCCAACCTTTTGAACTTTGCATGTTAAGGTTCACAGAAGATGACCAGAATCTAGGCATGACAACTTTTTAGCTTGGTTGGGGGTGCCATGGGCTATTTTGCAGCTAAAGCACAGACACTTCCCAAAGCCTTGAAGCCTAAACAAAAAGGTGGTTGCAAAATATAAGTGTCCGACATACAACATACTGGTCTGGCAAAGCATTCCCACTTGACAGGGATGTGTGTGTGTGGCACTGAAGCCCGTCTTTGAAGTGGGTGTGCAGCTTCTTTTTGTTTGGCTTTGGGGAGGCAACCCGCCCTTTTTTGGGCTCCTATTTGTGACAACCCATCCCCTCAGGCGTGACCTCATGTCGTTTGAGCTGGTTCGACCGAACCAACCTTTTGTGACAATGGCTTCTGGGACTCAGTTGTTCAGTGGCACCCTTTTTCCCTTTGTTTTTGTGGCTGCCCCACTAAAAATGGTCTTCCCCAAAAAGGGTTCCTTTTTTTCCGAGGGTCACTGAACGACTGAGGGGAGCAACATCACTCACTGTTCGAGGGTACCTTGCGCCATGCGGCCCAAGGAACCGCATCGCTGCGGGGTCGCTGCTGCTGGCGATGCTCATGACCATGGCAGTGCGACTCGGGCGGAAGGGATCGGCTGAGACGTCCCGGCGCTGTGTATTCCAGAAACCTTGGTAGAAGCATCCAAGGTGTTTTTTTTTTTTTTGTGGGACAAACGATTCACATGCCTACGAATCAACCATGTATAAGAGTTCCCCTATTTGGGTCTTGGTCGTGATTTGGTTTTGGGTGACGCACCTAGCCGAGGTTTGCCGGCTTCCGCTTCAGATGCCCGCGGAACTTCGCATGGGCAGCGCGGCCGAACTCTCGATTTCTGAATATTTGGCGTTTTCGGGCATGGGGTCCTCAATATGTCTCCCTTGTTGGGTGATTTAAACATCAGGCGTTGCAGTATTTCAACATAACATGTTTCGGGCACGTTGAGGGGGATGCAGAGGCTCCTGTTCTATCAGGGCTCAGCCGCCAAGAAAGGTAGATAGAACCAGGTCTGCGAGGGAGACCAGTCTTGCCATGCGGTTTTGGGATGACAAGGCCGAAACCACACTGCCTAGGTGCTCCTGGGCCAATACGCGATTTTCATGGCACCGCAGCTGCACATAGCGGACTGATGTATGGTTGGTCACCTTTTGTGCCGAAAGGCGAATTATGGGCACGGAAACGGGGGTTGTGCACACTTAGGCTGATGCTCGCACGAAGGGGCGGATAGTGAGAAGGTAGACTTTGGCTCTTCTTTTTTTGCTGTGATAAACCAGAGTACGCTGGTCAGGCTCGTAGCTGTTGGTGTGTTGGGCTCGCTTCTTAGGGGCTTTGCCGAACAAGTGTGATCCTGTTCCCTCCCAAATGGTCGGTGGATCTTTCGGGAAGGTCTCACGTCCAGAATTGTACTGTATATGTCATACATGTCTTTTGCCTGAAGAAATGCACCGCAAAAATCAGTCCATCTCCTCCAATTCGTACCCAATGGGTTTACGATGGCTTTAAGATTGTTGTGATGAAAGAAAACCCAAAACAACAACAACTACTTCCCGATCTGACAATTTCCAGGATCACACAACCATCGCGCTTATGCGAAGCTTGGGCTCATGTTCGGCCGCACCTCGCGCAGGGCCTCTCCGTGGCGTGCGAGATGAACCTGCTGCCGGACCTGTGAATTCGCCCGGAAGCATTGCCCCCTCCCTGAAGGGGAGCCGGGGGTGCAACGGACTTGAGTCAGTGCTTGGATTTGCACCAGCCGCATGCACGAGCCCCTCTTTTGGACCTGATTGCAAATATTGTCCAAGATATCAGAATTTGGATGGAGACACCGCAAAATCTTGTGTTTATTGCAATGCGGGTTTGTTTCGGGTGGTTGGGTTCTCAACCAATAAGACGCCTCCAGCACCCGTGGTACTTATAAACCTTGTGAGGGAGGAGCTTTGCCAGTTTGCCGTTACCCAACCACCACCGTTGGAATCATTTGAAGCGAGAGCCGGCCCTCGCAGTTGGCATCTTAGACACCTTAGACGGCCAGAGCCCGAAGTGCAAGCGCGCGCCTTGCCGCCGGATGTGTGTGGCGGGGCAGCCAGGCGATTTTCCCAGCGCGCGCCGTTTCATTCCTCCTGGCTCTGGGGAAACAGCATGTACGGTCCAATGCTGTCAGATTTGCAAGCGGGTGCGGGAATGCGGCAGGCCGTCGTGGGAAAACGGTGAGGGCAACGGCGCACAGGTGCTGCAACTGCTTTGGAGCTTGTGCTCAAAGGCGTCAACTTCATGCGTGGCTGGCAGCCATGAAAGTAGCAAGCACCAAAGGATAACAGCATAGGGGCCCTAGGGGGCTCAGCTGTAAGACTCGGATTGCTCGTCAATTGGGGAGACTTGGCATGTTCCTGCGTCCAACTAAGTCATCGAACGCAAGTCTTACACACCTTGTTCCGGATCACCGGCTAGACGTGGCGAGACCAGAGCAGATTTCCCGTCACGATTCGGATCATGCTCCCACCCAGCAAGCCGAGTCGGGTCGTGTTTGCCTTGGCGCTGCTCGGCGGATGAAGTTTTCCCCACACTTCACTCAGACTTGCCTTGGGGCTGCAGTTTCCCTTTTGTTCCGCCCGCCGAGGCGACCCTCTGCACGCAGGCAGAGCTTTGGGACAAGATGGACAGGGACCGGACGTCTGCCTGGGAGGATGACGTTGAAAGCGACCCGCCCTTGTTGAGCTGGCTTGTAGGCATGAGCAAATGAGTTTGGGAAGACATTTCACGACATACTGAGTAAACCAGCAAATTGGAGGCCAGCCAGTGGTCCCTGGTTCGGAGAACGGAGCATTGCCTGACTTATCCTGACTTAGCTGGCCTTTTTGGGTTCCGCGATTTTCCGATTCAGCCAGCCAAAGGTGAACTTTGCAGGTCGAAGCCTGGCCCAGACAGGGCTTTCAAGTTCTTTGGCAGTCTGGGCCATGGCGAAGTAAGCAGCTACGATTGGAAGAGGCAAATAGTTTAGCCTCACAGCAAAACACATGCCGTGCCGTAGGGGTCGTTTGTGAAGCGTTCTCCAACCAAGCTACATTTTGCCCCCAACACACGATGCTTCTTGCATGCTGCCCTGGCAGCAAAATACTATTGACAGGTATTGCTGCGTCTTGATGGAATTAACTGCTCTTGCACCTTGTTGAATCCTCTGCGTATGCAAGGCAAGATTCCCGCGGTTCTAGCGGAGAAGCCGGTCACTTGTTTGTTTGATCGTTTTTGCTTCCACCCCCCTCTTTCAGGTACCCCCCAAGTAGTGTTTTGGATTGGTGGTTTGGATTTGGAATTGAAGCTCTGGTTCTTGAGGTCAAATGGGACACCACCTCTAATTGGCAAACGACCAATCCGAGCCACCGATTGGAGGCGCTGGCTAACTCTTTCAGGTCAGAAGGAAGCCATCAAACACCCAGAGGAAACAGCCGGTTTTTTGAAAAGAACGATGGTTGAAAAGAATGGAAAAGGAATCAACCCCTACAATAGTCGATACCCCGCAGATGCTCAAGGCGTTGGGCTTTTCCTTTGCCATGGGCAGCTGACCGCCATGCGCGAAGCTCCCGCGAGCGGTGAGCGGAGGGGCGCGAGGACCGAAAGAGCAGCTGTAGGGGGGGGATGGTGCAGGATCCCGAGACCCTCTTTTCAACAATGGAGTTGGACAAAAAGCTTGCCAAAGAAGAAGCAGTCTTCTAAAACCTCCCTTGGTATCCCTTGGTAGATGGAACCGAGCACAGAAGTCCCCCAGTTCAACTTTGAACTCAACTACAGCATGGACTGCATACTTGGTGATGCACTCAGCTTTGTTTTGAGGATATGAAGCTGCCGCACGTCAAGCGGCGGGTGGGCGACGAATTCGAGCCACGGCCGATGCTATTTCTTTGTTTTTGCTTGGCCCCGTGGTGCGAACCATCCAGCGCCCAGGCATTGGAGTCTGAGAAGTGGGAGGAGGCATCTGTGCCTCAGCATGCACATTGGGCGGGGCAGGTCAACCACCGATGGAGCATAAGACAAGCCTAATGAGTATGTGTTCAGCAATGCCCAACAAAAAACAGAAGCCCAAACGAAATGTGATCGAATATGTTACTCTGTTTGTTGCCGCCCAGCTTCAGACCAGCCTCTCAGGTCATCCTTTACCCTACAAGCAGGACATGCTATGCGCATCAGCTTCAGACCCGTTTCGACGTTTCGCGCCTCAGGATGAGGATGAGGACTTCCCCCACCGTGACTGGGTCGCCAGCCTGGCCTCCCGCACCCTGCAGCCCCCCCTGCGCAGCGGCTTGGACCTGCGGGTGCACCACTGGCTGGTGGCGCCTTGGTGTTCGCCTTCGTGGCCTCCCCCAGAAGATCAACCCCACCAAAGCGTCCAAGTTATTCCGGGCAGAAAGGCAAGAAGCAAGTGAACCCGGTAATTCACCCAGTCAAATGAGTTTCGGTCAAAATTTAACCACCAGGAATCGCACCGCAGGTTTTAGTCCTTGGTTCCATTTACCAGGGTTCCATTTTGGGTACCCATTTTTGACCCACAGCCAAATGTCCAGTCTAGTGGCTTCCAGTTGGGTTGTTTGTTTTGTTCTCTGCGCGACCACCCCAGAGACGGGTGGGTCAAGCCCACTGGTGGTAGCCCGCAGCAGAACAGTGCAGTTCCATGTTCTGTGTTGGGCCGCGGGCCGTTTTTGACTTAAACACATGCCCATGATGCCTTAGATTTGCCCACTGAAGGGACCATGCCCATCGGCCATGTAAGACATTCGGATCAGACCGGCGACATTCGCATGTCGCAGAAGCTTGCCTGGAAGGTTGCAGTTTGGATTGCAGACATTTTCCTGGCGCTCAGGAAAAAGAGTGCGCTCAAAAGAAGCAGTGGCAAGAGAAGCAAAAGCGCAGCTCGGCCGGGTTGGCCTTGGCTCGTGCCATCGAATGGCGGCTTAAAAGAAACCAGCCCAAAGTAAGTTTGAGAACCCCTTAACATCTTTACTTTAAAGGAGTCGCCCAAGGGTTTGCACTTCTGGGCCCTCAGGATGTTCTCAGTTCGCCAGAAAGTAAAAGCGTTGCCCGTGTCATCGCAAACCTTCAAACGTGACGGCCCGCTTGAATTCTGGCTTGGCATCACGCCGACACTGTCACAGTGACACCCCGAATGCTTGCCTCTGGAGCATTGGTTGTTGTTTGTGCCTGTGTGTTCAACTTGGACATGCGGCAGCGACACGGCCCTACTTGTGCCCCGGATTTGTTGATGAGCACATACCATTTTCGTTACCACCCAAAGTGGACATGATTGTGCCATCCACTTGGCACATCCCATGGTGGCTGTCCATTGCTTGCATGTGCAATCCGGAGCCTTCCTTTCTTCCTTTGAACCTTTCTTCCTTTCTTCCTTTCTTCCTTTCTTCCTCCCTTCCTCCCTTCCTCCCTTCCTCCCTTCCTCCCTTCCTCCCTTCCTCCCTTCCTCCCCTTCCTCCCTTCCTCCCCTTCCTCCCTTCCTCCCCTCCCCTCCCCTCCCCTCCCCTCCCCTCCCCTCCCCCTCCCCCCCTCCCCTCCCCTCCCCTCCCCCTCCCCTCCCTCCCCTCCCCTCCCCTCCCCTCCCCTCCAAAAGTGGTCTGAATCCCCACTAAAAGGGGACACCCCCCCAATCAAAATCAACCAGGGGTTCTGCTTAATCCGGGGAAAAACTTACAAAGAGCTACCCTCCAAGAACGACGTCCCCGCCTGCCTTTCCGCCGGAAGCCGGGCTTGCGGCTTGAGGCAAGGACCGCGCGCTGCTCACTCAGCGCTCCTTCCTGCCACCGGTGCAGCCGGTGGCCAAGGCCAAGTTGCAGCCCAGGCGGGCCACATGGAGCCTCCCCTTGTTGGCCGTGGTTGCCAAAACCGTTTTGGGATCCCATTTTGGTAGGTGAATTCACCACCCATTTTAGAACCTGTTTTAGTGGGGATTGGGATGTTCACACTGGGGGTACGGGATTTTCAGCTCACTTCCTCCTGGGTTCATAAACTTTAAACTTAAACTTTTTGGGAAGACCATTTGAGCGGTAAGTATAAAGTTTGGACCTTTTTTGGCGCCATCCCCTCCCAACCGCTTCAGCCCGTGGATGTTGCAGCCACCGGAGGCTGAAGCTGGCGCCCTTTGCCGATGCCTTGGCTCACAGCCCGAAGCCGCCGCCCGACTTTAAGTTGTCTCGAAGGCGGCGAGGTGAGGGGTCCATCTGTCCAGCGCCCTGAGGGTGTGGGAGCCCTTGCTCCCTGCGTCTCCTCTGGGAAAACAAAACAACAGACAACAGCACCTCCTTTCCGTGAGCTTCATGTGGGGGAAATATGGGGAGTGCTCTGTTGGTGGGATGGAAGCGCCACAAAACCAGGGCCTGGAGGTCCAAGGCAGTCCTTGGCGCAAAGAACGGAAGGAAAGCCAACTTGGGTGCGCCGGTTTTTGAGAGGGCCATTTTTGGGTTGGCTTAAAGGGAAACCAAAGGAAACGGTCCATGTTGGGCAGTACGTCTTGTTTTGAGACGGACCCATTTCGGTGATGGTTGAAAGCATGGAATGGATGCCTTTGTGGAATTCTGGAAAACGGCAAGTGGGCGAACAGGGTGCTGAAATGCCCAGGCCTGCTTCCTGTGGAGGAAACCGGCGGGGAAGGCAGTCGTTAGATTCTCTCGGGGCACGTGTTTCAAGCATATATGTACGGTTGTTTCCCTCCCATGTTTCGGCATCGCCTCTTTGAAGGAAATCGATGGTTGGGACGGAGCCCAACCAAGAAGTTAAGAAGGAATTGTCCTGGCACTTGTAACTCTCTGTTGTCCCTGGCAGTGGTTTGATTTCTTGCGTCCAGCATCACAGCTGCCCCTTGCCACCCTGCGGGGACTTCCCAGATCCAAGGAAGCCGCCAGCGGTGAAAGCTGCGCCGAAGCCAAAGCCGAAGGTGGAAGACGCGGTGCCGGATGGCTGGGGACGGTTGAAGGACTATGTCAATGGGGCGACTTGGGACAATGAAGTAAGTGTGTGTGTGTGTGTGTGTGTGTGTGTGTGTGTGTGTGTGTGTGTGTGTGTGTGTGTGTGTGTGTGTGTGTGTGTGTGTGTGTGTGTGTGTGTGTGTGTGTGTGTGTGTGTGTGTGTGTGTGTGTGTGTGTGTGTGTGTGTGTGTGTGTTGTGTGTGTGTGTGTGTGTGTGTGTGTGTGTGTGTGTGTGTGTGTGTGTGTGTGTGTGTGTGTGTGTGTGTGTGTGTGTGTGTGTGTGTGTGTGTGTGTGTGTGTGTGTGTGTCTGTCTGTGTGTGTCTGTGTGTGTGTGTGTGTGTGTGTGTGTGTGTGTGTGTGTGTTTTTGTTGTGTTTTTGTGTTTTTGTGTATGTCCATGTTTCTGCTTGTGTTTGTGTGCTTGTTTGTGTGTGTGCGCGGGTGTTTGCTTATTTGTTTATTTGTTTATTTGTTGTTAAAGGGTCAGATCGAAAGCTGACTGTGCCGCAGTGCCATATTTCGCTTGTTTGCTTCACCAGCAGCAGCAGCAGCAGCAGCAGCAGCAGGCTTCAGGCAGCAGCAGCAGCAGCAGCAGCAGCAGCAGCAGCAGCAGCAGCAGCAGCAGCAGGCTTCAGGCAGCAGCAGCAGCAGCAGCAGCAGCAGCAGCAGCTGCTAGCATTATTTGCGGCAAAGCATACGTGCCAGCATGTCTCCGCGCCAGCATCCTTGCCTTTGTATCTGGGCTTTCGAAAAAATGAAGTTGTTTTCTACTCTCGGATCTGAGGGTGACCTGAGGTGAAGATCGGCCCAGGCAGCCTCTTCAGCCACCCCTGGGACCAGCCAGCGATGCCTGGGATTCATCCCATCCGGCGCGAGGCCGGCTTGCTGTCCTAGGGGCCCCCCAATGGCTGGGCCTCGGCGAGTGCACCGCGCAAGATGCGCAAGCGCGCGACCAGTCAAGATAGCTCAGAAGCCATGAAGTAGAACTCTGCCTGTCAGCCCGCTGCCAGGCCACTTGGGGATGTTGGTACGTGTTGGTTCTTGTCATTATCCTGAAGTTGAAGTGAAGAGGAGTTCCTGGCATCGTGGCTGGTTGGGTAGTTGGCCTTTGGCAGTTGCAGCGATCTCTCGGGGAGAAACCACCCTGAAGCTCCCATGAAAAGTCCTCGGTCCGGGTGAGTGAAGCATAGGCCAGTTGATGCGACTTTCTTTAGGATGGTCAAGGAGAATCACACCGGCGGGTCAGCTACAACACCGCCAAGTGCCATGCAAGTTTATGCCGAGTGGTTTTTTTCCTGCATCCCCTTGCTCTTCAAGCTGTGGGTTGCAGGGCCGCGTTCCTTTTTTCGGCGACCTAGACTAGCTTACCTCTTTAGTGAGGCGCAGGCATCGACGAGGATCTAGAGGCTCAGACGGATAATTTTTTTGGCAGCGCATAGTGCCCTTCCCTGGAAACCACCCTTTAAGGTGGGGGGGAGCTGGTAGCGGGAAATGACATGTGTGGCGTTTCATAGGGGCCGCTGTAGATACATCTCTCTTTCTCTCTTTCTCTCTTTCTCTCTTTCTCTCTGTCTCTCTTTCTCTCTTTACTCTCTTTCTCTCTTTCTCTCTTTCTCTCTTTCTCTCTTTCTCTCTTTCTTCTTTCTCTGTGTCTCTCTTTCATTTGTTTTTTCTTTCTTTCTTTCTTTCTTTCTTTCTTTCTTTCTTTCTTTCTCTTTCTTTCTTTCTTTCTTTCTTTATTTCCTTCTTTCCTTCTTTCCTTCTGTCTGTCTGTCTGTCTGTCTGTCTGTCTGTCTGTCTGTCTGTCTGTCTGTCTGTCTGTCTGTCTGTCTGTCTGTCTGTCTGTCTGTCTGTCTGTCTGTCTGTCTGTCTGTCTGTCTGTGTTTCTTCTCCTTTTGCATTTGATTGGTCTTTTTCTTTTTTCTCTTGCTTCTTATTGTCTTGGGTCGTTCTGCTTCTCCTTCTTTTATGTTTATTGAATCTGTTTTCTTTCTTGCGGCTTAAGCAACACGCCTTTTTGCACAGTTGCGTTCCGATGTCCGAAGGGACATGCAAGAATCCTGTTCAGACTAAGGGGTCATGGTGCCTTTTCAGCTCTGTGTACTATTGTTGCACTTCACGAATCTTATCGCTGGCTGGCTTCCGCGAGCCACAATCCTGAATGTTCCAACAAGCCAGGCTGACAGGGTTCACGGCATGGTTGCAGCCATGGTCCAAGCGATGCTTGACACGAGGGCGGGTGCCTCTGTCACGAAGTGATCTGAGACCTGCTCGCGTTTTTGGACTCGCGCGGCTCCCGTATAGACGACCCCGTTCAGTAGAAGTTGCTCAGCCGCGAAATCCTTCGATTGCTTGGCTTGTTGAGGCATCAACCTGACTCAATTAGGAGCGTTGCGTAATCATTCATGACATGTCTTTAACACAGGCAATCTTAGGCGGTTGAATTGTGAGGATGTTCAACCTGTTAACTGTGCTTTTGTGCTTGTCACTTTTCCGACTTTGCAGCAACTCAACTTTGTTTGCCAATGAGAGCCAGTGGGCATAACGTGTCCCTTTCTGTTAAGCCCGGATTAATAAACCCCTGGTTGATTAATAGGGGATAATAGGGGGTGTCCCCGTTTAGTGGGGATTCATCACTTTTGGAGGCAACACCCCCCTAATAGTGGGACGGGTTTATTCATCCTGGGTCAACATTATCAACCGGTTCCAACGAGTTTGTGGAAATGGCCGGGGCGTGGGGCATAGCCCAGCCCAAGGCAAGTGGCCCAGGGTCGGCGCCATGGGTTGGGGAGATGTTGAGGAAAGTTCAAAGAGATTCGTTTAGCTAGTAATTATTTGCAGCTAATTATATGTATATATATATATATGTACATATTTTTACCATATCAAGAGGACTTCAACTAGGGTCACAAAACCACCAGGTGGCGGGGCACATGATTGGGGTGGACATGGTTCTTACTGGAGACCCCGTTGAGCGGGGAGTTCTCCGATGCAGGGCATTTTCCTCGGCGCCGGGGGCCTGTACGGGCCACACACACACACGGTGGGCGACGAGAAAGGGATGGCGTGCAGTGGGGGCGGCTTCGGGGAAGGGATGGGTAGGGATGACACACGATGTTCAACTGAGTCGATGGAGAAAATCTTGAAGGTTCTGGGCCTATGGTTCCTGAAGATGGATCCTTTTGGCTTAGGAGTAGTGACTTGTATGGCCTTCACTTTCTGGAAGGCCTTCTCAATGGCCAGCTCTTCAAGCAAAGTTATCGCTTCCTGGAAGCTACCAGTCGTGTGTTTGCTGGTCAGTCAGGTCTTTACTTATGCCATCGATTTGAGAGTCCACGCATGGGTGTCGCATTATGGTTTCTAGTCTTGAGACACGGCACTGGTCTCTGACCAAAGAAAACTGCACCGCTTCCATTCTCGAGAATTGGCACTGGGGCTTGCATGACTTACGCGAGGCGCACACTGCTCACATTAAAGCCATGAGGGGCCGATCTTGGCCACCAGGAGCTGTGCAGAGAGTACACCCGCGAAGCCTACGATGCCGGGGGCGTTAGTCCTTCTGGTTATACGGATTCCTATGGCTTCCGAGTCACAACCTAGTGACTAGGCCCTGAGCTTCTCATGGCTCCCGAAGTAGCTGCTGCAACCTTTTTTTGTTTTTGTTTTACAAATGCCCCTCCGGCATTTGTATAGTCTTCCGTGCAGGGAGCAAAATGGAGGCAAACATTCCAGTCCAGGAGCCAAGCCCTTCGCCAATTTCTGCTTTGAAGGCAGCCGGTGGGCAAGATAAAGAAGTTGCCCCGCATTGAGAAATCATATGGAAAGGGGATATGTTCTTTCACCACTCTTAATTCGAATGATGCTTTGTCCGTCCCTCGAATTGCATGCAGGCACACAACTTTATGTCCTCCACCAATTCTGTAGCAGTTGTCCGACGTCAAGGGGACAAAGCCGGCAAGCTCTCACGGTAGCATCTTACATCTAGACTTTCGACCAACCCTGATGATGGCCGAACATACTTCTGCAATGCATGAGTATGGGCAGTGTCAAAATAGGGAATCCGAACATGTTGTTTCCTTTGGGCTTTCCCTTCAAACCTGCCCAACAAGGGATCCACCATTTAGCAAAACCCCACAAAGATGCGTATGCATTGTTTAAATGATTTCTAGAATATATGATGTATATAATATATGATTTATATCTATACACATATGTATCTATATATATGATTTCTAGATTTTTTGATTTACACAATATAAGATTTACATCCATACACATACCTACCACATTCTAAGTTCTGGCTGAGTCGGCGTGCCCACGCGGCGGCGGTTGCCGGTGCCGAGGTCTTGCAGCACAACTGCAACCATTTCTCCGACGAGGCGGGGATAGGTCACGAAAGACCTGGGCCAAGGTCCGTGCCATGCCGGGCCACGCAGTCAAAGTGGATGATGCTGAAAACCAGCGGCCGCGAAACCGACCATTTTTATCCAGATGGGAAAGACATGGGGTTGGTAACGCCCCCCCAAGATCCGCGCAGAGGAAGGGAAGTGCTCTGGGGAGGCCATGTGGTTTAGACAGTTTGTGCATTTGAAGGTGGATGAATGTGGTATGAACGTGGTATGAATGTGGTGCAGTTTGACAGTTAGACATGTGGTTTAGACAGTTGGTGGTATCAATGTGTATGGATGCGTGATTTAATTATATATACATATGCACATGCATGCCGTTTGAATGAGCATGTGCATATGCATGTTAGGAAGGATGCGGTAGCTCGGTTGGCTGCAGCGCGAAAACGGTAGGCTGCCCTGGCGTTGCTGGCGTGGCATTCAGTACAAACTTGACTGTCTTTGCTTGTCCGCATTCATTTCCAGGAAACCGCAAGTGGGATGCGTCAAAGGACGGTCGAGAGGCCACGATTCCGGGCTTTCAATCTTGGCTGGGATCCCAGGCAGGAGGTGAAATTTAGCAAGTATATATATATATATAGATATGCTACCCCCCACCCCCCAAAAAAACACAAAACAACAACAAACAAAAACAAACACAAACACAAAAAACTTGTTTTGGAATGCCACATTACACATATATATATATACATGTGTGAATTTTGCATATTGATATGTCCTTTTGCATTGACTTAGTTTGTCGTCGTGTCGGGCAAGCCAGGAGGGGCATTCGGAAATTGCACAATATGGTGTCGTGTCCTGGAGCGGACGGCAAGGTCGCCATGTTCCTGCTTAACAAGCACATCCCTGAGGAGGTTCGGGGCTCAGCCGAGTGTGCAAGTTTGGCGTAACTTGCGCCTGGTGAGGTCTGGGGCAAGTTGTGAAACAATTGTTTGCACTGGTGTCCAAACATGAATGAAGCTAGATTCTTCATGTTTTTGGCAGTGCTCGACTCCAAGTATGGATTCAACAAGGAGTTGGGCAGGACAAGTCACTTGGAGGATGCCGCGGCTGTCAAGGTTGGGTCAGCAACTCGTTCCAAACAAGAGAAAGCCCGCAATGGTTGAAACCTTGCCCTTTCCATCCGGGTGTTTCAAGCAACCATGCTTGTCCCGAGCCTGGCAAACGAAGGCGGGAAACACAAGAAAAACATCAAACACTGCACAAACGCTCACAATGATTTCTGCCGAGCCTTTCTTTGTTGCGCTAGGATTCCCTTTGTCTCTTGTGTTATGAGCAGTTCTCGCAAAGAATTAGGCTTGAGAATCCATCAAGTGCTTCAGACACATTCGATAGGTCAAAGCAAGGTTTGCTTAGGTGGTCGTCCCTTAGGTGGTCGTCCCACCTCTGGAGAGTTGCCGAGGTCCCCTAGAGGGGACTCTCCGGTACAGATCTGGTTTCGGATGGGCCACGTGTTTAACCACAGATTAAGCCGAGCCTGCGGCGCATGCTGACAATCCAGCCGTTGCATCTTTACCTGGGGCTCACTTGACCCTTTCAGAGTGAAAGGTGTTCACATACAGTTGCCAAGCAGAAATTCCATCAACCACAAGGATAGTGGTTTAGTTCCCAGGATTTGGCAGGCCTACGTCGGACCTTGGATTTCGACGTGTTTCATTGTGAAGACACCAACTTCACGACTGCCAGGGATGCTCACCTTCGCTCTGAGCCCGAATTGGGCGCAGCCCAAGTTCCACACCTGTAAGCCATGACTCGAAACTAGGTTCAAACGTCCCCTAGTCCAAACACCCTGCCCCACTGCACAAATGAACGGAAGGAACCTAAAAGGCCCTAGGAGGTTCCGAATCCAGATGTATACATACATTTTCACACAATATGGCTTTGGGGGTTCCATGTTCTGGCATGGGGGAGTTTCTCAAAATGCTGGATCCCTTTTCGTTGGTATGCAAGGAAGGCCTTAAAAGGAAGCCAACCATCAACACCCATATGCTTTTTTTTTTGTTTTTCCCGGTAGGTGCGCTCTCAGCCGCAGCAGCTGGCGGACTTCCTCACAGCACAGGCACTTAGGCCTGAGCGGATGATGCTAGCGGGTGGGATTCGGATACATTTGGGTCAAGTGAACTTCACTCTGAACAATCACCTGGAGACGCTGATGTGGATGTGGGTCAAAAAACCGGTACCAAAATGGCTTGCCCTGGCAAGTGGAAACATGGACCAAAATCTGCGGTCCCCTGTTGGTTTAATTTTGACCCACACCCATGTAGAGGAACCCTTGAAAAGCTGGTGGTCTTCAGATGTATCCTTTGAGGAACCCTGTGTTGTGGACACGTTTTTTTGGAGCCTAACATGTCCAGGGCCAATTTTGGATATTCTGGACTTTTGCCACCTCCACCGCCTTTAAGATATTGTGGTTGCATCCTTCTTCCTTGGCTGCTGCTTTTTAGGGTGTGGGTGAAAGCTAAACCGCCCACTTCCCTTAAGGGCTGCCACAAGGAGTTGGATGTTCAATTTTGCCGGCTCAAAAGAGGTGACCCCAACAACATCACTGGTTTCTTTGTGGTTTTCTCTGCGTGATTTTCCCTGGCAGTGGTTGCACCCAAACGGCATCATCCTTCTACACATGTCTCTTCTGGGGGGTGGGGGAAGGGGAAGCCTTTTTGATGGTGTGAAACATGCGTGCTGTGTGTACCTTTGTGTTTGGTGGCGTGCAGGGCTGATGCATGTGAAAGGGACAATGTTTAGACAAGTTAAACATTCACACTGAGTTTACACTTCCTGCATTTCCACGGCTCGGCCGCTGGATTAGAAGACGCAAAAAGGCTGGTTTCCCTTGAGTTACCCTTGCAACTGACACCCAAAAAGCGAGCTTCTTGCCGCAGCAACTCAGCTCTGGACTTGGCATAGGACCGCAAGCGGATAAGTTCGTAAAGTAGCGAGAGGTGCCGGAAACTCCGCGCTAGAAATGTGAATGCTTGAGTGCCTGATCTACACTCCCGCCAAAGTGGCAAATGCGTGCTGTTTTCATCGGATCTGTCGCCCTTCGGACCCCATTTGCCTGCCTTTCCCGAACTTCGCTGCGTCTCGCGAACCGGGAGCCGAAGGTTCTGGCATCAGGCCTCTTCGGACGTGTCTTGGAGGGCTCGCAAAGGGACACCAAGGGGACAAATGCAAGCTTTTGTTTGGGTTCCCGTTTGGGGTGGGAAGTATCAACTTTGGATTGCCAAATTGAAGTGAATCTCGTTTGGGCAGGGTGATGCTTCCAGACTAATAGGATCCCTCTTTCAACTGGCAATTTCCTTCCAAACCGGAAGAACAACAATTCATCCCCCTTTTTCGCCCCAACATGCGTGACCCTGGGAGACCCCGTTCAAACTGAAGGAGAACCTCAGAAGAACAACAATTCATCCCCCTTTTGCGCCCCAACATGCGTGACCCTGGGAGACCCCGTTCAAACTGAAGGTCTCAGAAGAACAACAATTCATCCCCCTTTTTCGCCCCAACATACGTGACCCTGGGAGACCCCGTTCAAACTGAAGGAGAACCTCAGATCTCGGTTCCATTCGATCGCCATGAGCGACTCGCTTGCGATCCCTCGGGCTCCGCTGGCACTGGCGCTGCTGGCCCTGGTGTCGCGTATCCGGCGCCGGGCGAAGGCAGGGAAGTCTGGCCAAGGAGACGTGCCCTGCACGCCTTAAATCCGCCTGAAATCCGGAGTGTGCCAAATCCCCCCAAGCAGGTTGGAATATCAAATCCCCCCGTACTTTCCACATTGGGCTGCCCGTCCGGGCTGGTGTATCACCTGCTGCCATTGCCTGGATGCATGCCTTGCCGCCTGGTGAGACTTGCCATTTCCACGCTGGGTTCGCAAGCTTCGTTGTCTAAAGCAGGCCGATGAAAAACACGTCAGCTTCTCTGGCCAATGGCGCCAGCGGACGGTCCGCCCTTTCTCAAGTTGTTGTTGTAGCAAATGTAGGCTAACTATGGATATCACGGTCAACGTCCAAATGCATATCTATGCGTATTCTGCTGCGGCCCTTCACTCAGTTTCCCGCAGCAGTGGTTCAAGCCGCGTGCCAAGCGTGCATTTGGTCAGCGCGAGGGGCGCGCCCTCGCGCGCGTGCGAGCCCCGTGTTTTCTGGGCGATGACTCCGGAGCACTCGAAATCCTTCAACGAGCTGCTGAGCTGATTGAAGCACATGTTTGGTCGTTCTGGGTGTTGAAGAACTCGTTGTGTGCGCCAATCCCATTCCTCCCCTTTGACCAACCAGGTGAAGCAGCCAAGGTCCCAAGGACCTTTCCTGCCTTTTTTCTTTCTTCACAAGGGCCCTGGCCGTTGGGTTGCAGCAAGCACTTTTTTTGGCAGCCGCCGAGGCTGGCGGCCGACAAGGTGGCGGAGTTCCAAAAATACATCGAGGCCACACCCCACGAGATCAACCGCCTCTGCTTCGCGGGGGGCTTGGCCATTGTGATCACTGGCATCTTCGGGGCGGCTCGGCACTCCGCCTCCGCCGATCCTTTCCAGGCCAATTCATGTTCGACCGGTTCCATGAAATCATGAAATCATGGCAATCTGTTGGTTAATGCTTGAATAATTTTTCATTCTGGTTGAAATTGGGTTTTGGAATCGTTGGAGAGGGGGGGCAGCTGGGATAGATTTGCACACTTCATTGGTGGCTGATATTTCAAGAAGGAAGCTCTGTTTATTGTGCTCACTCCCACCGGCCTCCGGAGGCGGTGTCAAACCGGCTGGTCAAATGACCTCAAAAAAAGCAGAGACATTTGCCATTGTTTCCCTCACAACGGGTTTCTTGGCTTCCTGAATGCGACCACTTTAAGTCACTTTAAGGGGGGTCCTTTGGTATTAAACCTAAACCCAGTCCAGAACCATTTGGAGTGTTGGTTGTTCAGGGAACCCTGGCATGTATGGTAATCATTTTGAGTAGCTGACGGTATCATTGTTAGTCTAGTGTTGGTTTGAGGACGGCATGGGGGGGACAACCCGAATTCCTCACAGAACCAGGAGCACAACCCTATTTTGTCCTTTTCAACAGTTCATATTGTCCGCGGGACCGCTCCATGCCACAATGCCCGGGTTAGGCTATATGTTTTACATCCAACCGACGACTACAAGTGAAACACACCCTAGAATATAATATAGGTTGCCGAGCTCCATCCATGATGTGCAAACCTGGGTGCTAATGCCATTGCTTATGAGCTCCTCGTTTTCACACTGACGCCAGGAAAGGTATGATTTTGGTGTTTCCAAAACCTCTACTCCGACCCTCTACTTAATACTCAGCGATTGGTTCAGTGCTCAATTCGATGTGCAATTGCCTTCTTAAACAAATGGGATACTCCGCTCTCTGACCTTTCATTTTGCCTCACAGCTTTGATCCAGGTACATCCGGGTTTGTAACCCGAAACATATCACCAGATACTTCCGGATTCTTTGAGTCGAGTGTTGCAAGCTGGTTGAGGTTCAGACCTTATCATGCTGGCCCCCCGGGCCCGCCATTGATTTCCAGGTGTTTTTGGCAAGTGGGGCACAGTCAAAACCAGGTCGTTGAAGGTGGGCGCGGCATCGTTTCGGTCCAAGTGTTTGACTCGTTTCAAAACGGCCCAAAAGCTGACTAAACCAACATGAGCAAAAACCTAGAACCAAAATGAGGCTATCGTTGAAGGTTAGGCAGGGCAACGCCCCTTGCGCATGTTTGCCTTACCACGGTTGTGATTTTGGCTAGGCCCGCTTAGTAGCTTGTTTTGATTCTGACCCACGTGAGGTGATTGATATTTTCGACGTCTTCGAGGAGCCCATCTACTATGCCCCTTGGATCCATTGCGCAAAGTGCAAGCAAGTTCACTGGGAGACCCTTCTTTCCATGAAAAGACAGAAGCACTGGCGGATACATTGCCTGCCAGGTGCCGTTTTGAGCTTTCCAGGTTTCTCATACTGTTCATTTATTTTGCCGAAGAGTAAGCCACCAAGGGTTTAATGTGCAATTTGCACCGCCTATGCAACACCCATTGGCTCCAGGTGGTCAACGCATACATGGTCTTCTTTGGTGCGGTCACCGTGGTGACGGAGAGCCACCCATCCTTTGCATCGCAGCTGCACGAAACCCTGCTGCCACTGCAGAAGTGGATGCACGAGTGGGCGAAGGGACTGACCATGCTCTGGGGCAGAGGCCTCTTCTACCTCTTCCAAGGACTGGGTTTTTCCCTATAACCTGGAAGGTTGCAATGAAACAAACACCTTGGGCAGCCAATCTTTGGGAAAGGTTTCGCTGTCCAGTATGCTGGGTAGCTAACTGCTTCTTCCTGGCTTGGGTTCACCATTGTTCGCGTACCTCCTCATGTGCATCAAGTGAGTCTTCAAGGGTGGCAAATCAGAGCTGAGAAGCGCCGTTTTTGGACTGCTTAATTGGGTTCTAGACATTGAGCTCAGGTATCCCTTAGTTGGTGGTTTGAATTGGTGGTTTGGGGGATTGAACCCCTGCTTCTAGCCACCAACTAGTGGGAAGCTGATAAGCTTCACCACGCCAGACCAAGGCTGACCCCCCTCCCCACTTGGCAAGCGTTCAACAATCCTAGATATTATGCCCCTTTAGGTGGGTTACATGTTGGCAAGCTCATTGCGGGACTTAGTCGATGCTTGGTCACAACGGGATACCTGTTTTGGGCCCTGCGGTTTGTGGCCAAGAAAGGGACCATGGGCTCCAAATTGGGACCCTTTCCTTTTGAACAACCCCCAAAACTCACTTCCTGAGTTGGTGGACTTTAAACTTTTCGGGAAGACCATTCTAGCGGTAAATAAAAAGTTCAAACTTTTCTTGGCCAGTCAACTTGGGAAGTGGAAACTCTCCAGCCCGACGACCCCCTCGAGTTATCATCACGCGCATTCCGAGCGCCAAAACGAGCGCCAGGGACGCTGTGCATGCTATCCGCCAGCCTCTTGAGCCTGGGCTTGCTCATCGGCGTCTACATGATGCTTTGGCTGGATTTCCCCAAGCGCCCAAGGGCTTGGAGCCGTTTCTGTTTTTTGTTTTTTTTTTCCTGCAGGAAAGCCAAAAGATGAATAATTCAGGATTTTTCTCTAAAAGTACGAAATGACTAATTCATGTGTTCTCTAAGATTACGAAAAGGCTAGACATCACATCTGTCTCAATTCTCCCCCAAAGGGACCCCTAAGCATGTTCTTAGCACCCAGGATGGTCATGGGCCTGGTTTGCCTGCAGATCCACTACAAGCGCTCCAAGACCCTGGAACCAGAGCCCAAGTTGGAATTGGCACCGCTTCTTCTTCCAGCTGTTTTTGTGTCCCTTTTTTTTGCTTGGATGGTGTTGGTGTTTGTTGGGTTTGGAGTTTGGGGTTCTTGTTTGTTTGGTTGTTCTTGGTGTCCGTTTGGTTCTTGGTTCTTCTTTTTTTTTTTTTATTGGTGGTTGTTAGGAGTTTCTGTTGTGTGTGTGTCTTTTGTTTAATGGGCCGGCGGACCTATTTTCAGATATGCCATCCTGAAATTGGGGTTTGGATTGGGAGTTACCAAGAAAGCTGACATTTCAGATGGCCAACCTAAGGGCGCCCCGTTTTCTTCCGTTTAGCCACTTGGCATAGGAATACATCCGCATCACCGAGTAGCTCCTCGCATGTCAGCCAGTGGGTCGTGGAAAGAGCTGGTGGGAGATCCAGGGCTTGCAGATGTCCTGGAGATAATGCATGCGCTGCCGCGAAGCCTCGCGGCCTCGCGGCCCGCGCGGAAAGAAGCGCAAAAAGTTACTGCCTGCGGGGCGGTGGGTTGGGCGAGGGGGGTTGGGCTGATCAAGCCGCTAACCTGACTGAGGAGGCACCGTGCCGCGTTTGTGTTCGACCCTCCAGGGCATGGATCTGGAAGCAATTGATTTGCTGTTTGCCTTCCTCAATTTGGACAAGTCTAGGCGTGGCAAACAGGGGTTCGCCTTGTACTCTCTGGCTTCTGGGATTGGAGGCTCTTTGTAACGGCTACGGGCGTGAACCTGAATGTTCATGTGTCAAGCCCCTCCTCCTCCCCCCGGCCCTCAATAGTGGCAACCCACCCAGTCCTTGCCGATTTTCTCTACAAGCTTCTCCTTCAAACACCCTCCAGGAAGGGTTGCCCCATGCGTTGGACGCCCGGACATGGCAGATTTGCCTTGAACATGTTCTCTAGGTTGCCACTTAGAATCAGAAGCTAGCGATGGTAGGATGGGAATGAACCACTGAACAGCATTACTGAAAGGAGGCGGTGTTTTCCACAGCATGTTGCTCAACCCCTTAATCATGTGCGCGAGACAATGGCCATGCCCCCTCAAAAATATCGGGGAAAAAAGTGTTTTGAAGCGGGCCACTCAGATCCTGAGTTCCTTGACTTTAAGCAAACTTTTTGGGAAGACCATGTTCGTGGCTTAGACACAAAGTTCGAGCACTTTCTCGGGGGCCAGGGGCTGAGCCCCAAGTTGACTTCCCACGGCTTTTCTTTTATCCACCCTGTGGTTGATGTGCCCAACGGCAAGCCCTGGGTTTAAGTCTACCATAGGGTCCATACATACACATATCCACACACACACACATGCATATATGTACGTATCCATATAGCTATATATATATACACTTGTTTTACGTGCCTTTTAAGTGAACATATATATATATATACTTACACATTGCTATACTCATATTTGTATACATGCATGCGTATCTGTCAATAAGTTGCAGAAGAGCGGAATCCTTTCACATGTTTAAAGCAACACCAAGAGGAGCACAAAATCCGTTCTGCGGCAAACAAGACCCCTGGATCCGCTCGACCCGCGCAAGGCGCTGGCGCTCCGTGCGGTGCCCAACTGGCCGCCGGCGCCCAAAGTGCTGCTGCGGAAGGGCGGCCTGGCGGTGGTGCTGGGCCTCCTGCTGCTGCCTGGGCCCCGGGGGCCCCGGGGCCCGAGACGAGCCAAGCTTCAGCTTGGATTTGGATTTGAACGGGCCTGGCCTTTGCAGAGGATAAGTGGGGCTGGGTCAAAAAAGGGCAGCCAAAATGGGTTGCCCTGGTAAATGGAACCAGCCACTAAAACCTGCGGTCCCCTGGTGGTTTAATTTTGACCCATACCCAAATGAGGAATCCGCCAAAAGATGTTCCTCTTGGGGGAAATGTGTTTTTGAGGATACCCCTTTTTTGGTTGTCAAGGGAGGCAAAAAGAAAACCTATGCGTATGTCTTGGGTTTTTGAGGGTACCCCTTTTTTGGTCGACAAGGGAAGCCAACAGGAAACCTACCATTTTTTGGGGTTTTTAGAAGACGCGGGAAAACATACCGAAGGCCAAGGCTACTTGGTTTGGGTCCAGGAAGGGAGGCCTATCTTTGCCCAGACCTGTGCATTGCTTCCTCTGGTAGTCCCCCCGAGTCCCCACCGGACGTGTTGGAGGATTCTTCTTGGTGGGTGTACCCCTCCTGAACCAATCCAAACCACTCATCCAAACTACAAAAATATAGAGGGAAGCTGCAAGATGGCGAATTGGCACCGAAAAAAGCTGCCGAATGGGCGGCTTCCAGGAGATAAAGCGAATATTAAAGATGCAACGCACACAAGTGGTCGTGTGTTTTTCCCACCTTTTGAAATTTTCCACCCAGCTTTCTCATCTCGCGGGGTGTTTGTTTTCCTTTGCCAGAATGTTGTGCTGCCAATAGAGCACTACCCCCACGGAACAAACGGTATGCAATAGCCACCGAACCACTCAGCAGAGGGGTACTTTGCACGCTTAGTTCACCTTCCCTCTACTTGCTGGCTTGGGTCGCTGGAGGTCAATGGAGATACTGTCCCACTTGGTTTAAAAGAGGATCAACCCCCAACCGGTTTGCCGGAAGTTTTGGGCTTGTCTGAGGTGGCTGACCCGTGGACCAACCAAAGACGTGCTGGAAGATGACGGCATGCGCGATTGGGTGACGAAGGACCGGATTCTTCACAGGATAATGTGTTCTTGTCAGGGCTCTTGGGTTGGTTTGAAAGGGGGACAAGAAGGACAACTGTGAGTTTTGAGGGCCCCTACACAGAGACCGAACTCCCCCGTTTGCATCCCCAAACACACTGGGACTGGGAGATTGGGCCTGGTACCCTTTGAAAGGAAGCCAAAAGCAGGTTGTTTGAGCAATCCTGGCTTACACATGTAATAGTTGGTTGGCCCCATGATGGAAATTCGGCCTGGGCCCACGCCTTTTTAGCAGTTTGGGGCTTGGGAGGTTTCGGCCAAGGGTCATTCCCTCACAGTCGCCACAGTGGTTGTACAGGGACTCCCCCCTCGTTGTCTTTTGTTTCCCTTGTCGTCTTTTTGCTTGTTTGTTCCATTTTGGTTGCTTCTGTTTTCGGTCTTGGTTCTGCAGAGTTGCCCATGCCTGTTTGTTTCCTTCATTGACCAGTGTAGTGAACTTGGGTTCCAGTTGTGATCAAAGGCGACATGTTCCCTGCTTGTTTGGGAATCAGGCAACGGATCCCTTGAGGGAAGCTATGAGGGGACGGTTCATAGGGGGAGATCCCCTCGTTCCCACTTCAGAGCCGGCAGGTGAAGGTGACCCCTGCGATGTTGTGGCGGAAAGGATCCAGATCCCTACCCTGCTGTTGGGGTGTTGTCGGAAGGTGCGCAGCATTCCCATCTGTTTCCTCCTGGAGACACAGAGGCCGTTTCACGGGTCAGGATACTAACGGCGGTTTGTCATGTTTGACTTTGAACTGCGCAACCATGTAAGCCTTGAACCAAACCACATTCCAACATTCAGTGGATACGGTGCCCTCGTGACATCCCAGGCGCGAATACGAACTCATTCCGACTGCGCCGCACGTTGGAGCGCCCCACCCCACCCCAACCACCCCACCCCACCCACCCCACCAAGCCACCCAACCAAACCACTCCACCAAACCACCCACCAAACCACTCCACCAAACCACCCAACCAAACCACTCCACCAAACCACCTACCAAACCACCCCACCTCGCCCTTCCTGAGGAGCGCGAGAAGCGGCGGAAGAAGCTGCTGGACCTCCTGGCCCAGCTGCCGCTGCGGCGCCTGCAGCGCCTGGTCCCCCTGCCGGAGCTGGAGGCAAAACCTGGCGGGGGGGGGGGGGAAATCGGGCCCGAAGAAAGGCGGGGGCCAGGGAAAAATGCGACCGAAAGTGGCACCTCCGGGTTGGATACTGCTGCACATGTGTGTATACATGTATGTGTACATATGTGTTTGTATGCATTTCCGCCGGTGCTTGCACAAGTGCACATCTGGGGCAGTACTGCCGGCTTTTGACCCATTGCGGAGCTGCAACTAGGTGGGTTTGGGGCCCTGGGCAGGTCCAAGGGTTTGCATTCGGGCGGCAACGCTGGCAGGAGAAGCTCAAGGAGGAAGGAGAGAAGAAGGACGAGCAGATTGAGGAAGTTGAGGAGACCCACTCTGCGGCAATGTTACCCAAGGTAAGCCTTTTGGACTTAAAGGCTGGCATTCAAGCTAGGAATTGAAGGATCTCTAAGGGTTGTCCTTTCTGCCAACATCTGCCAACCAACTAGGGATGGCATACAGCATGGCGTTGCCCATGCTACCCAGCTACTCCTCTTCGCCTCATAGACGGCCCCCTGTTATATTTGGGATTTGGCGCAGGCCATTTGTCACAGTCACCGCGCGAATGCCGGGATGCAGATAGTTACAGCAAGCTCATGTAAGAATTGGGTTGAGGGGCGAGAAAATGGCGCGAACGCTCATTTTGTGGGCAGGTACTTGGCTTCTTCCCACCCTCCTCCCAGGCCATTCAGCTGGCTGGCACCAGCATCAACTGCATGCAGGTCGAAAGCTTCATTTCTTTGGATACAGGGTTTCCCAGGAAACGAGGCAGAATGGATAGAATAGTCGCAGCGTTTCCCTTCGGACCCTCGGCCCAGCTTCAAGCTGTTTGAAGGGCCCCTCAGCCCATCAGCCCAAGTTCCGTCTCCTTGGCAGGAGCCGCTCAAGTTTCCGATCACTGCGGAGTCTGCACCTTGGCCTGGCGGCTGTTTGCCGGTTTGTGGGTTGGTTGCGGGGTAATTACCCTGTTTGACTCTTCAAGAGCCAGGGGCAGGCCCCCAGAACAGTTCCCCAGTTGTTCAGTGGCAGCCGTCAAAGCCCCTTTTGTTTGGTGGGCTCTCCAATTCTTCATCTTGCAACTGGGAAGGCGGTCAGAGGAGATCTTGTCGGACGCCTGCTTCTTCTTTGGCTTTGTGTTGTTCTTTTGTTTTGCATTCTTTGCTTGATTTGTCTTGCTTGTTTGTTGCGTTGCTTGCTTGCTTGCTTGTTCGGTAGGCGAGCCTCCATGCTTCGGATTGGGGTGGGGAAGGTTCCTTTTTCAGGATTCACCGACAGGCGGAAAGGCGCCACCCGAGCCAAACGGGGGCTAGGGGTTAGGGAATTGCACGGGCCTTCGGATGGCAGGGGCGCAATGAACTTGCACTCCTTGGCTCTTTCGCCCCCGAGGGGTGCAACGAGGTTGCCAATGAAAGTGCAGACAACTCTGGGGATTTGCCTTGCTATCCACTTGGCACCCGGTGTCCAATGGCCAATGGGCTATACCAATTCCAGACGTCAGACGGGCCTTCCCTTGCCACTCCCAAACCGTGGAACCTGAACAAGGCCTGGTTTACGGAATGGAGACGAGCCTTTCTGAACATCTGCAGCCTGGCAACAACCCCCCTTGCGCTTGGGAATTTTCTAGACTTCTCAGTTTTCTTCATGTGGCTTAGGCTCCACACGGTTGATGGTTGATTTCAAGTGAACCAGGACAAGTGATCAGCCTCCATTTCCTGGTTTCGGGTGGAGGAAATATGGGGAGGAACCAGGGGTGCCGAGTTGTTTAGTGGCGCCCTCCAAAGCAGTGCCTGTGCTTTGGGTCACTGGGTTCAACTACCACTTGCCAACAATGGAAGTGGACTGGGCTTAAGACCGTCCACTTGAGGATCGATCCTGCGGTTCATTGCCAGGCCCCCTGGAAAAGCAAGCAAAAAGCAAGGGTAACGACGGAAAACCGTTGCGCCGTTGCTTTCCCGAGGTGGCCGATGCCGCGGAGGAGGGCCTTGAACAAAGAGGGCTCCAGCCACAAATCCCCGTCCAAAAATGTCCACCTGAGGATCCCCACTAACAAGCACCGTATTCAGTCGTTAGAAAGTCATGGGCGGTGTTCCCCTGAAATGAGAGTCCTTGGGCAAATGTGGGCACCAAAGAAGTAGTTCTGCCTCGGTGACTGACATGCGCAGTTCTGCTGGGTTTTGGTGGGAGGGAGGAGAGTACCAACCGGAAGTTCAGTTTTTAGATGGGTTTGGGAGGAGAAGAGGAGGTGCCCCATGTACTAACCGAACTTTCACTCAATTGTCTCTTTCGCTGTTTTCCCTCTCTTCTCACTCTCTTGAACATGAGGCATCACAAAACCCAGAACTTTCAGTTTAGCATTTGGCGGGAAAGCACTGTAAACGATAGCGAGCTAAAATAAGATAGCCCAAAAGTAGGCAATCAGCAGCTAAAGAGGCTTTTGCAGTTGGGTGAAAGCGGATGGCACAATCTCCCCGTTGTGGTTTAGACACCCCCTTGACTTACCAAGGGGATTGTGCCAACTTTCACCTGTTTGAAAGGGTTCCTTACTTACCAAAGCGATTCTGCGATCATCTACTTTCACCTGGTAAGGGCCTAATTCCAGGCTTTATTTTCGTGGTGCCTAAGAGGATTTCGTCCCACAGTATGGCACCCATTGCGGCGGGGTGGTCCTCTCCTGCCAGGACCTCGCCAAGGCGGAGAGCTCCGCCCCCGCGGCGCGCCTGGGCTTCGCGGTGGCGGGGGCGCTGAGCGCCTGCGAGCTGCAAATGCTGGCGCGGAAGGCGGCACGGGCGCCAGAGGACGGGGCACCGGGGCACCCCAAAAAGGCGTGGGGGGGGGGGGGGGGGGGTTCAAGGAGTTTGCGCAGGACATGTTTATGGAGCTTCCTGCTTCTTGAGTTGGAGTTTCGCCACTTTTTGTGGGGTTTGGACCATTTTAACGCTAAACAAAAAGTTCGGACTTCTTCTCCTCCTCGTTGTTGTTTTTTTAGGTGGGGGAACCCGCGGTTTTCCGGGTTTTTTTCCTACTCCAAGCGCGCGCTTCGCTCAGGAGGCCCAGGCCGCGGAGTGCGACGCGCTGCAGCAGCGCCTGCGCGAGCTGCAGGCGGGGGACATTTCGGGGTCGGAGGTGAAGAAACCGAAACCACCCAGTTGGTTCCTCAGAATAGGCAGGTGGGTGCTGGTGCTGGTGCTGGTGCTGGTGCTGGTGCTGGTGCTGGTGGTGGTGGTGCTGAACTAGGTCCCCAGCAGTGCCCTTCTTTACCAACTTTTTGGGGGAGGGTTCCCCTACAAAAAGAGACTACAGAACAAAGGGTACCCTTATTCTAACCTCTCTAGTGGAGGACCTAGGAAAGGTGCTGGTGGTGGTGAAAGCGTTCATCAATAGGAAACCAAATGGGTGCAAAATGGGGGGGGTGGTGGTTTACGGCTTTCATCAGAGAGGGGAAAAGAAGATGGCGGAAAAGGGTGGTTGAATTTTGGTTTCCGTTGAAGACCACACCCAAACAGGGAGCCTCAGAATAGGACCGCAAAAACGGGTTGGTGGTTCACAGCTTTCATCAGAGAGGGTGAGAGTCGCGAAAAAGAAAATGGTGGAACATGGTGGTTGAACCTTGGTTTCCCTTGAAAACCACACCCAAACTTGGAGCTCCTTCACAAATCTGCCAACATTTGCCGGGTCAACTCCCCTGTGGTGTGATCATTTGGCCGGCAGCAAGAGGAAGTTAACTGGTGTGTTCTCATATGGGTTTCCTTCTAAAGCTGGACAACTACCTCAAGAACCGAGGCGCTTCATTTAGAGACTTTCCCATAGGTTTGACTCTAATGCAAGGAAAAAGCACCGTCATGTGTGTTTTCTTTGTTGCTTTGATTGTAACGACCAAGAAACGGACACCAGATCAACATGTGTTTGCCTGTATATTCTTTCTGATGCTAAAACCACCGCAAAACCACGAAGACCCGTTGGTGATTGGATTGGCGTTTTGAGGAGTTCAAACCACAAGTCCAAGCCACCAACCCAAACCACCGATCCAAACCATCACCGATCCAAACGACCAATCCAAACCACTGACCGAAACCACCAATCCAAACAGCCAGTCCAAACAAGCCACCGACGCAGACCGCATCCGAACCACCGATCCCGACCACCGATCCCGACATCCAATCCAAACCACCGCACCCAAACCACCGATCCAAACCACAAGTTCAATCCAGTGCAAGCGACTAACAACCAGTCCAAACCACGAGTCCAAACAATCAATCCAAGCCACCAATCCAACCACAAACTCAAACCACCTATCCTAATCACCACTTCAGTCCACCAATCCCGACCACCAATCCAAGCCACCCATCCAAACCACCAATCCAGACCTCAGACCACCAATTCCAAACCAGGAATTGAATCCGATAAAGAAAGAGAGAGAGAGAGAGAGAGAGAAAAATCCACCAACGCCAGACCGAAACTACCCGCGGCAGGACTTCGCGGAGACCGTGGCCCTGCGCTGCGAGAGGTCCTTCGCCCGGCGCCTGGGCCGCAGCTTCGGCGCCGCGGCCAAGGAGGCGGAGGCCTTGGTGCGGCAAAGGCGCCTGGCGCAGTGGAGGCGCCGCCCGCGGGCGCTTCAGCGGGGGGGGGGAGGTTCTAAAGAGGTGTGTCGTGTCGTTCTTTTGAGGGTACCCCGGACCCCCCTTTGTGGTTGAGGAAAACGGTGAGTCCACTTTTTGAGGGCCACATCAACTGGGATCCTTTGTCTCAAGTGACCACGTCTTACTACCCTGCCAACTAAGTCATGCACCTGTCCTTTCACCATATTCTTTGTGTGTTTGGTTCGTGCGGGTCTTTGGCACGGCCGCTGTGTCGATTCGCGATGAAGAGAAGAAGCGGGGGAGGGTTGTCAAACATCAAGCCTGGTTTTCATTCTAGCCTTCACTAAACGTCTCAAAAAGGGTCTATCAGTTTGACAAGTACTCACTTCAGACATGGATCCGTAGAGCCACCGGTTACCCTTGTGTCAGGTGTGTCGCCGCCTTGCTGTGGCGCTTCAAAGGCTGGCACCCGCCCCAAACTGGGGTGAAGCTGCGGTGGTGAGGCTTCGCCAGGTGCCACATGGGTTCCTTCAAGAACGAGTCAACCACAAGTACTGCGAACAGCTTCACTGAGATGGCCGCCAGTTACCCTTGCGGCATTGGTGGCATTGGATGAAAGCCAGGCTTATGCCTTACTCTTATTATACACTTATGACGCATCATGTCCCACAAGATGCCATAACTCATCCGAATCTACGCGATGTGTTGGATTGATTGGCTCAGCAACTTCCAGCGAGCAAGTCGCTGGGCTATTCCTGGTCGGGCACCGCCCAAAGTGTCGGACCCAACTACTGACTGGCACCTACGTTTTGCTCTGAGCCATCCGACTCATCACATCACAATTGATATAAACTGCCTGCGCCACCCTGGTTATTCACAAAAGCGCCCAGGTCTTTGGACATGTTGTTCTCTTGGCAGGCGAGCAGCATACGCAATTGCTGTGTCAAGCCAGCTATCACATCAAACAACTGCACTCCGGGGCACAAACCTGTATACGAGGGGGCGAGGGGGGGGAAAGAGGAGTACTGTCAGGGCTGCATGTGATTATGCCCCGCGAACTGGCCAAAGTCATGATCAGTCCCCGCCGTCGCCCATGCCCGATCTGCAGTCCTCCACCTGTTGGGTACAGTGGTTTCGCTGCCAGCTTTGGTGGCTTCGTCCTTTGTTTGAGCCCCTCCCAACATGGAAGCTGATAGGATATTTTCCTTGGACTTTCCAGTCAGCTTCGGTAGCTTCCTTGCAGACCGGAACGCTTTTTTTCTTCTTTTTCTTGGGCCGCCGGGTTCAGCACCTCAGCTTCCCTCTACTTGGTGGTTTGGATTTGTGGTTTGGCGGTTAAGGAGGGGTTTTCCATGTACCTTCTCCAAGAACCAGTCACATCCAAACCACGTCGAGGGAAGCCGAGCAATGGCTAGGGACCCTGCCCTTCATGGGCCTGGCCTCGCTGCTGTCGATGGTGCTGGGCGCCTTCTCGGCCATCCGATTTCACTACCAGGTGGGCGTATCCGCCCTCCTTAGAATAGGAATCGAGGGGGCGAAGTACGTAGTGAAGTTCCAAGTCAAGTTGGAAGGGGGCTCTTGCATGGCTGAAAGGGAAATTGGAGGGAAGCCAAAGCTCTTCGAGGTTTCGAGGGGTTGCCGGGCTCGAAGATTCATCCAACTCCTTTGAGATTCGCGTACAAGGGAAGCCAAGTTAAAAGGGGATGGAAGTATTTTGCTTGTGGGGAAGAATGGAGAAATTGAGCAGCCTTTTCACGAGTGGCCGTGGGGAAGGGCCTGCAGCACGTGTAACCATCTCGGTAGAGCCAACCTTGACAGGCAAGCCTCCTCGCCATGCGAGGTAAGGACAACTTACCGTTCCATGAAGACGCATGGAAGCAAGAGGGACATGGCATCGCCTGCAGCAAATTGAATGCAACCCTTGGCTTGATGGGCTGCGGGGGACTCGATTCTCGCAAAAAAGAACACCTGGCAGAGGGACACCCGCCCCAACAAGAAAAAACTAGTGTTTTTTGTTTAAGAGCAACAATCAAACAGCTTTGTAAAGTCCCAAGCCAAGACCTTTGCGAGGCCGCGATTTCACCCCGTCCTTCAGCAATCTCTGGCCGCTCGCCCGAGCGCCAGGCCGCGGTCATCAACTTGGCCAAGGATGCTGTCACAGGATCCAAGGCTTCCTCGAGCATTGAGGACACGTGGATCAACTTGATATCCAAGGGCGCTGGGTACTGAGCCCCGCCACTAGGGTCTCGAGATTCCCTTCCCTCTGATGCTCGAGATCCACAAAACGTCGCAATGTGGCCTTTGTGTCTTTTTTCACCAACAAGGAAACATTAGCGTATGAAGTTAGGATTTCAAGGCCCGTTCCCACACATTCCCCCAGGCAAGGGCATGTTCAAGCGCCGAGAATTCTGAATGGAAACGACTGGTATTGCGTCTTATTGAGTTGCCTGAGTCATATTACATTCTTCTATTGCTTATGACTCGGTATCGGCCAAGGACATATTCAGGGGCAATCACCTACCTGTGGCTGTACATGGCGTATGTGGCTTGAAGGTATGCGGAGTACAAGGGTACAAGGGGACTTGACAACAGCGCTTGAGTTGCGTAAAACAATTTTGTTCAATGTCACCCGTTTCCCCACTAAACATGATCAACCCCCAGAACTGCCTGGTTCTACTTTTTGAGCCACCGAACGCAACTGACTTTTCAGGTCGCCATTCTGCCTTTCCCACGGACCTCGGAGAATATTTGGATTTTTGGAGCAGGCCAGGTGAGCAGAATCTTAACATTCATCATCACATACAATTCACTATATGTGCAGTTTGTAGATATGATAGATGTTTCTACATCTATATGTGAACATACCAGAATGCCGTGCACATGCTCCTGTAGCCCAGGGTTTGGGCCAAGCCCGCATGTTGAGGAGACGGTGGGTGCCATGCTGGTGAGCGAGGCGATCGTGCAGCTGGCGGATTTCGCGCGGGCGCGGCTGACGCTGCTGGGCAAGTCCAAGGTGGTGCAGGACCCACGTCGGGATCCGCTCGGACGGGGGGGGGGGGACTTGGTGGCTCCCGGCTCCCAGCCTTCCGGTTCCTTAGCTTTTGAGCTTTGTAGGGTTTAGTGGGGGTTTCCATTTGAGCCACTGAAAGTTTGCGGGGGATCTGACAAAGGACAGCCCATTTTAGAGCTCCCCAAGGTATCCAGTAACCTGGAATTGGTGGTTCGGATTGGTGGTTTGGAGATTTGAACCTTTGGCTCTTGCAGGGAGAGGGGCTCCAAACCGCCAATCCAAGCCACCAACTAGAGGCAAGCAGGACTTGAACGAGGTTGCATACAACCATAGGAAATTTTCTGGTGGCGTTTTATTCCTTTTGGATTGGGGTTCAGGGGCCAGCTTTCGTATCTTGTTTGAAGTTGTGCACATTTAGAGGTGCAATGAATACGGACCAGGATCAGACATAGACTAGGTTTTGGGACAAAAGTTGAGGTCGGGTTTGTCTTTTAGAACCCCCCTGACAGTTATAGAAAACCATCTGGATGATATGGGGGTGGGGAAAACGGTCGGTCTGCCCCCTAAGCAGCAGACCCTGGTGAGATGGTGGGCGTTTTCTGTTGCCAACATCGCCAAGCATCACCTCTTGGCTTCCAGTATGGTTGCTTCATCCGGTTTCCCTGAAACCACCCCGATGCGACGGAGCCCTTCGCGCAAAACACTTCTGAGAGAAGCCAACACACTAGCAGCTTTACCATAGACCCCCACTGCTCCGGTAAAGGCTCTCAGAACATACCCCGACCATAGACCCCCCCCCAAGGCTCCAGTAAACCTTGTTCTCTGAAAAGATGACAAAGGCACCCATGTTGGGATTCCTTGGACAGGAGCTCAAGGTGGCGCTCTTTGCCGCGCTACTGCGACAAGACTTGGACTACTTGGAGCAGTGCTACTCGGTTTCAACGCTTCCTTCATGAAATTCCAGCCTTGGCAGACACTTGCAACCTCCCCCCCCCCCCCGCGGGCCGATAGGGGGGAGTGGCTGGCGGTGTGGCAAGAAAGAATGGGATGAGTGTCAGCTTCGGATCAAGAATGGGATAAATCTGAAGTTGACAGTGCCAGGACCTAAGGGCTCCTTGAAAAGGGCTTCTTCAAAAGATGGGTGTGTCCTTTTGCGAGGGAACCTTTCGCGGTGTTCGCACGGAAAGTGAAGGGAACCAAAGCCGTTGAAGGGATGGTCATGACACTAATTCCCACCCCGCAACCCCACCTTTTCAGAGAGCCCTTGGCAAGCTTACCAAGATTTAACCAGGTTTCCTTTGGAGGGATGAGAGACGAGTTTTTTGTCCGTGGCATCAGGTGACCTTTGGCAGCTGCGCGCCACCATTGGTAGCACCGGCACCATCGTCTCCCAGGTGCCGCTGTAGGCGCTTACGTTCGTTCACATCTAAATGGGTTTGTGCCTCAGAGGGAACCCTTGCTCAGGTTGGGCGCAAGGGAAACCAACAGGACAAGCACCATTTCGGGGTCCCCCCTCAATTTGGCACAACAAACAAACACAGAACACACAAGCACACCAGCGCACAAGGAACCGCACACACATATACGCACTAGCACGCGAGGACACAAAAGACTCAACACACGCTCACACACACACACACGCCAATAAAAAAAAGGCACACACACCCACAACAAACACACACACACAAACAACAAACAAACACAAGCAAACAAAGAGGCAAGCACACAAACAGGCAAGCAAGCACGCATTCAAGCCAGGAAGCAAGCAAGCAACCAAGCAAGCAAGCAAACACACAGAAACAAATAAAGAGGCAGGCAGGCACGCAAGCAAGCAAGGAAGCAAACAAACATAAACAAGCAACCAAACAAACAAGTAAACAAGCAAGCAAGCAAACAAAACGAAGCACACTGCCAAACAAGTTAACCAACTACAAAACAACCAAGCAAGGAAACACACACACACAAACAACCGCAAATGAACAAATACAAACAAACAAACAAACAAACAAACAAACAAACAAGCACACACAAACAGACAGAGAGACATACAGACAAAAACGCGAACAAACAAACAAGCAAGCAAGCAAGTACGTAGGCAAGCAAACAAACAATCCAACCATCAAACAAGCAAGCAATCAAGCAATCAAGCAAGGACACACACACACACACACAACAAGCACACAAACAGACAACAACAGCAAGTGAAAACCAACCAAAAAAGCAAACAATCAAACAAAGCAATCAAACACAAACAAGCACACGCACAAACACACAACTACACAAACACACAAATGCACAACTACACAAACAGACAAGCACACAGATACGCAAACAGACAAACACACTAACATAAACCACACACACACACACCGCGACACACCCACACACCCAAACAGGGGAGCCTCTTAGATGCCTGGTTTGATTTTGCGGTTTGCGCGTGGACATCGCCGTCATTTGGCGTACTGACCACTGGCCGCTTCGTAGTATCCATGGGGTCCCTCCCAGTGGTAAACCAATGGCCAGGGTCCATGGTTTCCTCCGGTTCCCTTTTTTGAACCTCCGAGAGTGGCGATCGTGTCAACGGACCCCAGTAAGTAAATTGATCGACTTGGGCCCTGGTTTATGGCTATCTTTGGACTTGAACTTCTCGGGAAATAGTGGGTTTTCCATTGGACCCAGAGAAAGTTAAACACTTTTAGAGGGGTCAACAGCAACCAAGCCTGTCCCTCCACTTCCCTTGGAACCTCCGAAAGTGGGGACCCTTCTTGTAAAACCCAAGGAAAACTTGATCCACTTCAGACATCCAGTGACTGTCACCCAAGGAAATTCAGTCACTGTCATTTGGAGACAGGAAAATGATTTGCTTTTTTAAAGGGGAATCAATATTTGATCCGAAAATGTGGATTCCACTGGACCGCAGGAAAAGTATGCTCCACTAATATGGGGGGAGGATGGGGGAGGTAAAGGCATGAGGGAACTGGTTTCCTTTAAGGGAATCTTGCAGGTTCATTCCATTTCTCATTCCCTGCCCATTGCAGCAAGCTACGGGGACATCCACTAGGTCCCCCAGTAGTGCCCGTTTACCCTTTTCCGGGGAGGGTTGCCCTACTAACATAGACTACAGAAAAAAAAGTCGGGTACCCTTAGTCACCTGGTCAACCATCATGGTTCCATCTTTTTCGTGTTTTCCCCCAATGGTCATCCCATGCTT
Organism: Effrenium voratum; assembly: GCA_963377175.1. Taxonomy (NCBI): domain Eukaryota; class Dinophyceae; order Suessiales; family Symbiodiniaceae; genus Effrenium; species Effrenium voratum. The sequence goes on along the minus strand of CAUJNA010003399.1, from coordinate 408,890 downwards.
TTCATCAACCCCCCCATAGTTCCCATTCCAAGCTCTCTGAGGACCTAGTCCAGGTTCAGTCCAAAAGTCCAGCGAGGTGGTGGACTTCCCGGCGATTTTGGTGGAGGCGCTGGCGCGGCTCCTGGCCGCCGTGCTGGCCTTGGGCCGCCAGAACGGGCGCCTGGCGGCCTTCCTCGGGGTGATGCCGCTGGGTGCTTGAGGTCGTCTTTTTGTTCCCCCTTTCTTTTTTTTCTTTTTCTTGGGCCATTGGGGTGAGGGCGTGAAACCACCCAAACAAATCCTAGGGAGTTTTGTCTGAACCCCCCCAAAAACATCCTGGAGGCTTGGTGCTTAAACTCCCCAAAGCCAGCGACTTACTTTGCCTTTTTCCTTTTGAACTCGCAGAAGCCAGCACGAGGAAAAAGAACATGGGGTCGTTGGTTCCCAAGGAACCTGAGGGCGCAAGGACCGGCCGCCCCACTCTATGGTGTAGCCCTTTCCACCTGCTTTTGTCGAGTTGTTTTTTCCAAGGGCAAGAACCAAAAGGAGAGGGGTGTTTGTATTTTGAGACATGTCCCGACCCCTCACTTAGCATCCAGAAGCCAGCGAGGCCCTTCATGGGATGGCTGGGGTTGGCGGTGATTGGAAATATGGTGAGTTTGATGGTTGCAGCACCTTCAAATATGCAGAGCTGAGACAAATCTCCCACGCAGTTGCTATTTTAAATCATACCCATTGTGGTAGGCAAAGCAAAGACCAAATGAGTTGATGAAATCATAGTGTGGATAGCTCTGGAGGAAGAGCCCCTTAGAATCTCTCAACTGAGGGAGTCTGACAAGACAGCAACTTTACGAAGTGGGTTCCAGGGGCATAGATATTCGACTGGGCTGTTCAATGGCCAACAAAGTGTGGCCAGGTGTTCACGTCATTGTTACTTTGAATTTGGTGCTCTTTGTGCATTTGTGGCGGAGGATGCAGGCGAGCAACCGACCATGCAATCTAGCAACAAGCCCTAAACCCGCCCTACACGCACGCTTAAGAATCGTCCTACCCCAATGAACCCTAAGCTCACCCTAAACCAACCTGCAAACAAACCTAAACCAAGCCTGCAACCATAGGCTCATCCTAAACCCATCCCAAACCCACCCCAAACCAGCCCAAACTCCACTCTGAACACCCCTAACCACCCCTACACCACCCATAAACCACCCCTTTCCTAAACACCCCACCGCTACCACCCGCTACTTGAGCCCCAACCTTGAAATGACTGCCTCCGCTCTCCCCCAGACAACTCAGTGCCATGAATAAAACTATCCCAAACCAGCAAGTCCCAAACCCACCCTCATCCAATGGAGTCGCGAGCCAACCCCAAACTATTTACCTCTGAACCAAACTTGTGCCCTGAGGCACGCTCAAACGATGGCCTGAACACGCAGCTAAGGACCAAGCCGGTACTCATGCAGCGACCCCCCCTCATTTCCCGCTTAGAGGTCCATAAAACGTGTACTTGTTTTTGGCGAGCACCCTGTACTTAAGTGGAGCGACACGGTAGCCGAGTCGAGGTTGCCCTTGCGGCTGCTACTGTCACAGCTGCTGCAGCATCTGGAGAACCAGCTGCAGAGGAATGGCCTGCCCGACTTCAAGGGGCAGATCAACAGTTGCCGCTGGGCTTTGGTTGGGAATCGTTTTTTCTTGTGGGGGTATTGTTCGAAGAATGAGGGGGGAGAGGGGGAGAATTGTTCTGCAAGTGTTGCTTTTCCAACCATTCCCTATGCGAAGCTTATGGTTGTCAAAGGTTCGATCCCACATTCATCACAAAGAACCAGCAGGTTCAAACAAAGCTAGGCGAAGAAGCTCCGGAGCTTTTCCGCCAGTGGATTGCCATGCGACCTTTTTTGGGGACGGGTTTTTTCTAGCCTTCTCAAAGCTTGGTTGGGCCTTTTAGGGGAGAGGCGCGCTTTTGAACTTCTCAATGCTGGCCTTTGGAAGTCCAGAGCCGAATGGGACACAAGCTTTGAGGGCCATCGTGAACCAACCAGAACCTTCCCATTCCTTCCCCAAGAGAGTGAGGTTTCAAATGAAAGAGACCGCACCATGAGGTTTTGTGGGAGGACCTTACTTTAGGTGGGTGACCTACACCTCACCCAGATCAAGAACAAGGAACCTCCCTTGGTTGGTGCTGACGGACTCACCAGCTGTCAAGCCTTTTCTGTGTGGTGGCTAATTTGGCCGGCCATTTCTTTGAGGGTCGGCTCGACATGTTGTATTTCACAAGCTCAGATTCCCTGGAGCTCGGTTGCATGCTGCCCTTTCATGCGGCCAACAAGAAAATTTGCTCGACCGGAGGTGGGTGCCTTCGCGCCTCAGGTTGGAGCTGCCTGGTGCGCCCGGCGGCGCTGCGCACCATGCGCGCCTTTGCGCGGGAGCCCACGGAGCTGGCCGCCTTCGCGCGCTTCTTGCGGGCGCCGCGTCGGCATTAAGTCTTAGTGGCGCCCGAAGGACCTTCGAGCGGCAGACTTTCACCGGCCGGGCGGTTGGGGGCGGCTTCAGTGACAGGCGTTGCGCGTGGCAAAAGCAGTTCAGTCTGCACAGCCGGGGAGGTTTGCTTCTATCAGGAGACATCAGGATTTCCCTAACTATTCCCCTCCCCCAGAAAGGTTGTCAGAACAGCTTCACTCGGCCGGCCGGCTTTCAGGATTGACGTTTTTAGGGTTGGCTCAGAGGGAAAGCTAAAGGACAACCAGCATTTGCAGGGCTTTTTGCACGGATAAAGCAGTCATGCGGATAGCCCACTTTGGTACCACCTGGAATGATAGTGGATGTGTTTTTGAGGGTGTCCTTTCACGGCTTTCGTTCTTGAAGGGGAGTCAAAGAGAACTGGGCTATTGCAAACCCGTATGCTGAGACAGCCGTGTGCCTGGATAACGGGTGCCATGGGGTTGTTGAAGCGAATGTCCGACGCTGGAGGGTTCAATCGCAGGCGGTGTGGCCAGGGTTCACAAGAAACCCCAAGGGTCGAATGGGAGCAACCCTGAAAGAGCAGCACAGGAGCCGGGACGGTGGGTTTTAGGTTGCAACTGTCCGTGGAACAAACAGGCTGAGATGATCCATTTTGATACAGTAGTTATGGTGGCACGGGAAGCGAACAGAGGGTACCACAGGCAAATCTATGCACCCATACCCTTGCTTCTCAGAGAGGGGGAGAGAGAGAGAGAGAGACATACCCCTGCTTCTTCCAGCGCGACCCTCTCTTCTCCAAGAAGGGTTCCACACCTTTAGGCCAAAAAGCTTTGCGCAACCAGTGCCTGCCACTTTCCAGGGAAACCTGCTAGATGGTAGCGGCTTTCCTTGCTGCTGTGCCCCACTCCACTCGGAGTGGTGGCCGCGACCCAGCCGGGGTAGCGATCGTTCCGGTGGCTAACTTCCTCCGGTGGCCACCATTCCCAAGGTGCAGGACGAGCTTCAGCAGCGCTCCACCTTGGTCTTCCGCATGATGCAGCCGGCGCAAGTGCTGCTGGAGCATATGCTTGAGATCGGCACTTTGTGGTCCCCTTGTCGGGAATTTGGTGGGTGGAGATGGGCGCATTGGCCCGTATGTCTCTTTCTTGGGCGTGCCGAGGGGGACAGGGGTTGGGTTGTACACACGGAAACCCAACGAGATCCATTCAATTTGGTGCTGCCCGTAGCCTTATTTGTAGATTTATGTATATATATATACACAAGGGGCTAACAGCCATTTGTTTTCCCCAAACACTTTGGGGCGGAGGAAACCAAGACACCGACCAAACTTATCCAACACTTGTTCAGGCCCCGTTCCTGTATACGGACCGTGAAATCCCGCAAGCCGATTACTCGTGAGTCGCAGCCATTGACCGTGATTTCAGGGCAATTGACCGTGATTTAGACCATGCAGTTTCATTGGACCGTATATATTTTGTGCCAAGGCAGCTGGATAATCACAGCTCCGAAGCTCTAGCCCGATGTAGTAGTTTCTTACCACCTAATCTGTTGCAGCTAACTATAAGGCATATTCTCCGTGCAGCAAGCTGCATAACATCTTTGGCGACCAGACCGCGCGAAGAAGGGAGGAACAGTGGTCTGTGTCATATGCTTCCCGGTAAGAGGGAGGAATATTGTAGGAGTTTGGTTCTTAAACAACTTCGGTTCTGTAACTCCCAAGCAAGCTTTGTGCGCGCAGCAGCGCGGATGTTTCAAGTTTTGAAGCCGAAAAGGGGGAAGCTCCAAAATGGCAATAAATGAGTGGCAAATGACGAAATGGCAAACTGAGGTCAAGGCTGCAAAGTAAAGGTCGCTCATGTTTTCCTACATGGGTGTGGCTCAAACAAAATCGGGTGACTCCAGAATGGCTTGCTCTTGCAACTGGAAAGAAAGACAAAGCCTATCGGTCCCTGGTTTCATTCTGAACCATACCCAAAGAGTTACTTGTCCATGTTGTTCCTATGACCCCATTTTGGACCCACACCCAAATACTTGCTAATCTGGTGCTATCCCCTGGTGGTTTCATTTTGCCCCATCCCCTCTGGGTTTTGCCAATGGAAGCTCCGCGTCCCTCGGCAGCGCGCGCGTCACGCGCCGGAGCTCGCGGCGAGGTACGGGGGGCGCCTGGCGCTGCGGGGGGAGATGGCCTTCGGGGAGTTGTCCTCAGCGGTGCTGGTGGCCAGCGGCGCTTTCGAGGGCGCCAGGCCGAGACCGCCGAGCGGCGAATCGCCGAGTTGCGCGCGGGAAGCGAGCGACGTCGTCTGAGCCCAGTTGGATGCCGATTGGTGGTTTCTTCTTATAACTTGACCCTGGGTGATGATTGGATTGGTGGCTTGGGGATTGGGGAGATGGAGGAAACACCACCCATCACCCAAACAGTCAGCCGCAGGCTCGTGGGCAGACTAGCCATACATGACACACCCATAGCCCAAAACGTCCGCCTCCCAGCCACTCACTGGATCTCAGAGGGCCATCTGTGGGGGCTGAGGTTTCAAGGGTAAATATAGGGAAGCCTGGGAAGGGATGTGAAGGTGAAAGGGAAATGTTTTGGTTGGTTTACAGCGGTACCGAGGAAAAAAAAAAAAATCAAAACAAAACAACACCACACTTAATGTTGACACATACCCATCTCCCAAAAAATCAGCGAGACACCGGCCTCCGGGAAGGTACGCCCAGTGCGCGGCGGCCAACGTCTCGCAGCAGGCGCTGGGGCCCATGGCGCAGATGGCGCAGCTGTTGGGCCGCACCCCACGCATCGGCGCCTGGGATTTTGTTTGCCGTTTGTTTCTCCAAAAGCACGGTTGATGCCTAGGTTTTGAAGTCTAGGTTAGTGTTTTTGAAGGTTTGCTTTCCTTTTTTACTAGGGTTGGGGAGAAGTCGCTCCTGGTTCCGTTTGTAGGGAAACGATAAGCAAAAGGTGCATACTGGTTTAAGCACGTTCAACCGGGGGAGGGTGGCCCATCCCTGCTTTGCACCCACCTTAGAAATTTGGGTGTGGCTCAAAATTAAACAGGAGGGGTTACGCAGGTTTTGGTCCATGTTCCCACTTACCAGGGTTCCATTTCCTAGCTTGAAGTTGCTCTGAACCGGGGGCACAAAAACACAAAACAGAAAAGCAATATGCAAGGACACAAGCACGCAAGCATGCAACGACGCAAAGACAGAAAACACAAACAGACACTTCAACCAGCTAGCATACTTCGTTTGGCCTGAGCAACTGAAGGCCCACATTGACCGTGAGCAGGAGCACCCATTTCCTCCACCCAAATTCTATCTTGGGTATCACGTGAAGGCACGTTGCAGTAGTTGCGGTGTGTTCCCCAAGATGATTGCCACAGCCACCTGCCGTGAGGCAGGCAAGCATGCGGCAGTGTGGGGCAGATGTCATGTGCTTTGGTGATTTGTCCATTGATACATCACTCAATCCTTAAGACCCCTGTAAACAAAGGCTTCCTTGTCGAGGTACGAACGCGGATCTTCTCAACCATATCACGGCGTGACGTTTCAACATTTAAAAATAAGTTGGGCGCTGTCCTGGGTGGAAGACCGCCCTCGGCCGTTGTCCAGTAGTACCCTTATCGGTTATAATGGTGGCTTTCCTACAGGCAGCCAACATAATAGGGACAAGCCCCCTTTTTCCCATGATAAATTTCAAATGGTTGAACCCCTTTCTGAATTACTTTGAAGGGAGACCAACAGGTATGCGATTTTCACAGTCCCATCTCGTTTCGCAACACGTCTTTAGAATCCCTTCAGCCATTTTCGGCCGGCTTCCAACCAACTTGGGGCAGACATGGCCATTGATGGTCACTCCAAGTCGCCCACCCTTTTTGGCGCCGCAAGGCCTGGAGGAGCCGCCTTTGGCCTCCATGCCGGACGTCAACGCCATGCGCTGGGACCTGGAGTTCCGCCCCTTGGTGAGCCGTTGCGATTCGTGAGGATTGGAGCCCATGGGGTAGGTATAGGCACGCAACAAACCTTTCCTGACGCGAAGACACGTGTGTGTTTGCTATGGCCAGCATTCATTATTTGGTCTTACCATTGGCATTGCTTCTGGTTTGTGAAGTTGTTTCGGCTCAGATAGCACCGCGCGGGAATCGTCATTCGTTTGCATATCAGGTAGCCACTAATTTAATACATGGGAGGTAACCGCAGGACAGTTTGCAGCACACACTGATTGACCTGAATCAAAATAATGGGAGGGAGGAATACAAGCACATTGTTTTCACGGGTGAACAACAACTGAGAAGCTCACCAACCTAGTTCTAAGCAGCTTTGGGACAACGCAATGAAATACCAAATCATTTTGCTTTTTGACTTCCTTTGTGCAAACAGGCTGCTAGCAAGGGAGGGGGGGGGGTGGCACATTTGAATATTTGGGCGAGAGGCTCGGTTCTGACATCAATTCGTTTCAGTCTCAGCGTTGCCCTTCGCAAGGTGCTGGACATGACAACCTCCAACAGCATGTTTGAGAACCCGCACAAATGCTCATTTAGCAAATCCTCAGCACCGCACTCATGCTTCCAAATACCATACGTACCACGCCGATTGATTTCGCTCCGTTTACAAAAGCGACCTCGCCAGGGTCTTGGTTTTGGTGCCTTACCCATGTTCGGCCTTTTTTGATTTTTTTGAGATGAAATTCTGAAACCCCAGGAAAATGGTTTAACCAGCCCAGGCGAGGTGCACTTCAGCTACCACCGTGGCGCGGCAGTTCTGCGGGGCTTATCCTTCAAGCTCCGCCAGGCGCGAACCCTGAAGCAGTGGGTGGGTCTCAAGAGAGGGGGCCATGGGTGGCGCTTCCCGTCGGGTTTCCCGTTGAAAAGAAAAAGCAAAACAAGAGGGCGAGTACCATCAAGAGCCGACCATTCAACATGTTCCAAGTGCTACCACGCCGGACTAGGGATCCCTGCCCGGCAGGGTTTTGGGCATGTTCCAACCTTCCAAGGAGCATCCAAGCACAAAGCAGCTGTAGTCCCCTTTGCTTCCACGTCCCCCCCCCTCCCCGGCCCAAGCTCCAACTGCCAGAGCTGCAGGGTTGGGGCAAATTTGGGGACCCTTGAAAGGGAAGCAAGATGAAGTTACAGGCCTTGGGAATTGAAAAATGTTCCACTTTCAGTGTCATCCGCTTTAACTTGTCGCAGAAGGTGATGTGTAAAACATCCCTTCAATGGGAAAAATCGCTGGAGCCACGCTATTACAGAGGCCCCCCCCCCCCCCAAACTGGTCCAGCCCCTCAAAGCGTGCCAACCAATGCCACAACAAAAGAATGCCCACAAGAGAGACCCCCGTGTGGGGGAAAAGCCATTTGGACAACGGGTGACTGATAAGAATGGCAAGCGTTGACAACCGTCCATCTTTCTTTTCGATTCTGGAACTCGCCCTTTTCTGGAACTAGAAACAAAATCTGGTTTCCCTGTACATCTAAAGCAACCAAGATGTCAGGACCCCTGTAATCTTGCGGGCACCCTCCTGAGCCTGTTGAGCCGCAACCTGTTGCTTGGCGCTGTAAGTAAGCCAGATAAAAAGGACGTAAAGAAGCGGGTTGGGGGTTTGAAAAGGTGGCGGGTGGCATAGCAGGATAGGCGGGGTTGTAAATAGACAATAATCTGGGGTTTTTGTTCAAACAATCCAGCTGTGCGTTCTTTTTAAACAAATCACCCTCCCCCATTTTTGCTGGTGCTCATTAGGGAATGTGGGAATGAACCCGCGATTCCCTTAAAGGAAACCACCAGTTGGATGGTTCATAAAGGTCATTCCATTTCTCATTCCCTGATTTGGCGTCGCAGCAAGACGCCCGCCGCAGGGTGAGTTTCTGGGCATCCTGGGCACCACGGGCTCCGGAAAGTCCACGGTGCTGTCGCTGATCCTACGGCTCTACGAGCCCCAGAGCGGGCAGAACCCCAGCTTAGATGAGCCATGCGCTCGCGAACCCATGGCTCAGTCATTTTTTGGTTGTGTGTGTGTGCCCGGAATGTGGCGGTTGGTCTTGGTATGCAGCCTTGTGCGTTTGGGGGAAGAAGACTTTGGAGAGGGGGTGCCCTTGGCGGTGGCGTTTGTAATTGGCGTGCCGCCTTGTGTTTTGGCACAAGACATTGAGACGAGGGGGTGCCCTTTTTCATTTGGTCACAGAAGATTGGTTTCCCCACACGTCTTCTTGTCGGGGCGTGCTCCCGGATTTCAGCTATGATCTTAACACAACAAGAGAGATACTCAGTTGCGCGGAGTCCCACATGAATCTGGGCAAGTAAAGTAAGGATCTTGCTGGACGGCCGGGATATCAAGGAGTACAACCCTTTGCGCCTCGGCCTGACTCGACCTCAGCCAGCTTTGTTTTGGGCGGGTGGAGCTTTGTCTACAGACGACTTATGGTGGGCTTGGGATGGGAATAGGGTGAATTTAGACTTTGTTTGAAATGTTTAGGGTTGGCTTGGGGTTGTTTCAGTGTGCTGGTTGGAGTAGGTCTGGGTTGTTTTGGGGTGGGGTTTAGTGGGCTTAGAGGTGGCTTTTAGTTGGCTCTTCCTTAAACCAATCAGACGCACCTTCGGCGACAACAAGTCTGATCCAGAGGTCTTGCGCTGCCCTTGAAGGGTTGCCTGGCAACCTTCGTGGACCGTTAAGAAAATGCCGGCTTGTAACCTGGAAACCTGAATGCTGAAGGAAGGTCCCTTCTAAGACCAGGGTTCGTCACTCCACCAGGTCTCCTGAGGCAAGGCTTTTGTACGCCTTGAGGCTTATCCGGGCCATAATTTAGCTCCCAGAAAGGCCCCTGTATGGCATAGAGAAGAAGATTGCCTCCCAGGGACTACTTGAAAGCGTAAAAATACTTTTTGAGATCAACAGAAGGAAACAAGACAGAACATAAAAAAGGCAACTAGAGTAACAAAGCAGGTTGCTTTTTTTTTGGGGGGGGGATTTTGGCTTGAAGTTCGGTGGATACTTTCTGACCTCTCAGGTGGCTTCGGAGACACATGGGCTTTGTCAGCCAGGACCTTCCATCAGAAACGCCTTGGAAGAGGTTTGCCTGGGAGACTCGTAGGTGTCGATGCTTAAGCATAGCTGGCGCTAGTCTTAATTTGGTCCAAGTCATTTACCCGTGCCATCTCATTTACCAAATGACACCTAGATGTAAGACCGGGTGGTCGTCACCGTCGGTCTTTAGGTGGGATTGGAGGAGCGCGTCCTAGCCTTCTTGGCAGGGAGAGGCCTGGTACATTGTAGCAGTGCTTTGGCACAGTGTAGCAGGTTTACCGGCAATGTCCGGCAGTTTTTCAACAAGATGAGCCATTCTTTAAATCTGGGCTAGGAATTCGGTGTTCAATTGTGCATTCCACAAAGGTGAACATTTCATTGGTTTGTCGTGAGCTAGTTAGCTTCTGGGAATGTTTGAAGTCCTCAGTTCCCCAGGACTTGGTGCTGTGCAACCGCACAGTCCGGGAGAATCTATTCTACGGCTGCGAGGAGGACATGGCGTTGTTCAACGAAACGCGTGGCATATGGAATCAATGGCCGCCCAATGCAACCATGGTTTCCCTGTTCTTGAGACAAAGATCAACGCCAAGTTTGACGCACCCGCATGACCCCAGTCATTCTGACCAGGGTCGTTTTTTTTTTGGGGGGCTTTTCAGCCGTGATTTCAACAACTCTGACTCTCATCTAGCATGGACCCGACTGGTTTGCTACCTGGAAGGCCCGTTTTTCTGGTGGAAGCCCATGGGCGGGGAGGTCGTTCCACGTGGGTTCCAGGAGCCCAGCGAGGCGGAGGCCCGCGAGGCGCTGCGGGTGGCGCAGTGCGAGGAGAACTCAAAGGGTCCCCCCCCCTTACCCTGAGGGGTAAGGGGGGGTGGGGTGCGGGTTGCAGGTTGGGGCGGGGGGGTGGGGGTGGACGTTGGGGTGGGGCGTGGGGGGTGGGGGTGGGTGGATTTTGGGGTGGGGGTGGGGGTGGGTTGAGGTTGGGGTGGAAGTTGGTGGGGGAGGACGCCCACCAACTTTGTCAAACTTTCAGGGGGTGACCTTCCAGAAACAGTGAGGGGCATTCGCAGAAGAGAGATTTCGGTGACGCCGGGAGTCCACATATTATGTTGAGAGAGCTCGTATTTAGAAATCATAGCCATCCAAACGGGCTGTCCTTCTAAAATAGACCCACACCGGCTACGGCCAACATCGAGACACACATATTTTCTGAGCACCATGGTCATTCAACACAGGCCCAAGTACCTAACGGGTATGCATATAAAGCTTAGCGCATTTGCCGGGGCAGGGACCACAAAAGGAGACTTGGTGCATCGAGTTGCAGGAGACCTTCAACCAGCCAAAAGAGAGAGCAGGTCTGATTTGTCGATGGGACGCACGTTTATGCCCACCTAAATTGGTGTTTTGTTATTTGTTTATTTCCAAGTAGTTCCCAATGGACAGGCGCAGCCATCAAAGTGGAACAGGGCTCAGGATGATCAAGACCCCAATAGAAATTTGGTTTGGTGTCCTTTCAGTTCCCTTCACCAGAGGCCGGTTTCCCACCATGCCCGAGCTTTTGCAAGCCCGTGGAAGGAGGAGGCTTCATGGGACACCAATGTCCTAAGCTGACAGTGAGGGAGCTTCCGATTGAAGAATCATAGCTCGCCCTCACAAGGCAGGTTTGTCCCCTTGCCTGGTGCCAATTTGTGTTGAAGGATCCTCATCCAGGAAGGACCCCGAGTTCCTGCAGTTCTGCCAATTTTGGGGACGGACCCCCCGGCAAACCAGTATATTGATCAACTTATTTGGTTGAAAATCCAGGTTCGGCTGCTGGAAGGAGACCACTTGGCAACTAAGTCAGGGTTTCCTCCATTTCCACAATTGGCGATCGTTTCAATGGAAAGCACCAGTGAATTGATCAGCTTAATGTTGAAAAATCCAGGTTTTTCCAAAATCGGCGATCGTTTGGAAATGGTGCCGCCTGGTGGAATGGTAAGCCAGCAAATTGATCAACTCATTAGGCTGGAACCTTTAGGTTGAACTGCTGCTAGGAGACCACTTGGTTTCCTCTATATCCAACATTGGCGATCGTTTCCATGGAGAGGTTCGGCCGGTGGAGGATTTGGAGACCACCAACACGTTGGAAATCCAGACCCCCTGCCAAAATGGCAAACCAGACCATTGACATTCGACTGCTCGGAGACCACTTGCTAGACTTCGGCTAAAATGGCCGGCCCAGCGGACGGCTGATATCCACTTCCGGGGCGTGTCTGATGTTTGACTAGGAGACCACTTGGTGGACTGCTAAAATGGCCCAGGCAGACGGCCGATCTCGGCTCTCGGGGCGACTGATCCAAATGTCGGCGGGGAGGAGCCCCAGTCTTCTCCCAATCTTTTCACCGGGGCCTTCCAGTTTATGCACATGGGTCTTTTCAGGAGACCTTCTTCAACCCCGCGGCCTTCCCCAAGCTCTGGCACACCGACGTGGGGGACAGCGGCTCCGACCTCTCCGGGGGCGAGCGCCAGCGCCTGGCGCTGGCGCGGGCCGTGGCGCTGAGCTGAGAAATGGGTGGCTGGAAAGGGGGGGGGGAGGTGGGGGAGGCCGTAGCAGAGCCCAACAAATTGAGGCTTGCTTTGTTTTGGTTGCTTGTTTTTTTAGTTGGGTTTTCCTGAAAGCCCTGTTTTTCGGCAATGGCAGGTCTTTTTCAGAGCCTCCGTGTCTTTGATGCATACTTGGCTCCTTTGGCAATTCCAAGCTCACAAATAACGACAACCTTGAGCAGATCGCAGGACATGCGCAGCTTCGAGCGCCCACTTAGAATGCTTCCCTTCCGGCCGCGGTTGTCCGGTGCTTTCCCGACTCCGGAGACGGTTTCAAGCAGCTCGCTTGTGAGGAACTGAAGTAGTCGCCGTTGGGTCACCCCTGCACCCCGCTTTTTTGGCTTCGCCGATCGGTGGTAAAATGAGTTCACCCACGAAGGTTCAGGGGCCTTGCGGATTTCATTTTTCCGGCCTGCGAATGCAAGCCCCCTGGATTGCAGTTAGCTGACCCAACTGGGGTTCTAGCAAATGGGTTCCTTTTGGATGCAACACGCATCCTTTGGTACAAGCTGGAACCTGCTGCAGCCCGTTTGTTGGAACCCGTCAACGGGTCCTTTGTTCCACGGGAAGCCAAGTGCCGAAATCCCCGCACTCAGGGCCCCAGGGCCGAGTGAAGCCCAATCCATCTTCGAAGCGCCAAGGAGGCATATGGGCGTGTCTTACCGTGTCTTTTTTTTGGGTCTTGGAGGAAAACCGGCAGGAAATCCACTATTTTGTGAGGGCTCCCCCAACAAAAAGACGCGCGCACGCAGCGCGGAAAAGTCGTTTGTCGAGGTGAAGAAGCCCCGGCTGCTCATCTTGGACGAAGCCACCTCTGCCCTGGACGAGATCTCCCAGGCCGGTTTGTCGGTCAGCGTCAAGTGAGATCGGTATGAGTTCAGTTGGCATGCCTTAAATTGCCCCATGTTTGCTGAGAGAAGCCTAGCCCAAATCGCAACACCCTTATGAATCCGAACCCAAGAAGCCATCAGCTGAAGAAAAATCAGCTGAGGCACAATCAAAGTCCGGGTAATTGGAGGGTAGTAAGGGGCAATCCCAGCCATAAATGGTCTGCAGCCGCCTTGTCATTTCTTTACATGGTTCAGTTTTGTACCAGGTTTTGATTATGTCTCCGGAATCTGGATATTAGCTCAAGCCATCTCCTGACCCACCCCCTTCTTGTGCTCCATGGACAAGCCCTTTGTAAATCCGGCGAGGCCAAGCTCCAAGAGGAGGTGGAAGCACTGCGGAGGAAGGAGCCAAGGGCCAGACTTGTAGTCCCCACTTTGGCGCCATCCAAAAAAAGGATCCATGTGTTGTTCTGTTCTTTTCTTTTCTTTTGGGGGGGAAAGCCCCCACATGTTTCTCTAGGTCCACTTTTTCTTTTGGGCGAAACGCCCATTTTTGGTTTGTTTTTTTAATATCCCCCAAAGCTCCCAGCTTTTTGGCGCCCTAGGAGCCCCGCATCCACCAGACCAGGGGTTTTGCAATGGGTTCGTTCCTAGTTCCAGGGCTGTGAAGTCAAATTAGTCAAGGAGAGACATCAGGACACTCCAGGGTTCCCATTTTGAGACCCAGATAGACTGAAACCCAGGACTGGTTGATTGCCCCCTTTTGTTTGGGAAAGCCGTCTACACCCCCTCTCCCCCCTCCGACAGGTTCCTTCAGAACCTTTTTGGGGAGCCTTCCGTTTCCTCCACAACTCCGAGTTGTCCAAAGCGAATCGACATGAATCGTTTAGCTATAGTTTTAGACATACCTCCCCCGAGGTTAAGCTTGTTGTTTCCGGGTCCCTTGGGCGTATCAGAACATGTGAGGCCTCCCCCTGTCGTCCATGCTCAGCGAAGTCCTTGTTTTCAAGAGTGTTTGTACCTGATTGTAACTGCAGGGCCCGTGCGTTGCAACCTTGGCCGAATTCTAGGTGTCGGTCTCCACGTCATATGCGAACCCGGGGTCTCGGTGCTCGAGCTTGAGCACTCAGCAAGCGATGAGGAGGGGATGACGATGATATGTGTGGCCCATCGCCTGTCGAACCTGGCGCGTGCGGATCGCTTGCTGGTCATGCAGGAGGGGGGGGTGTTCGTTGCCGGCTTCTGGCGAATGGAGTTGCGGGGGGCGGGGCGGGGGTGTGATGTTTGGAAGTCCAGCCCTGATTTCATTTTCAGGAAAGACTCGAACAATTTGAGCTAGGGAACCCTTTGCTTGCAAGGAAGGGCGGATATTCTGTTTTGCCTGGTGAGGTAATTTGAACTCTTGAAGATGCTCTCGGCATGTGCCATGGTAGCTTTGGTCATGAACCATTAAGTGGGGAGGTTGGACGACCATCAGAGGATCGCCATCAAGGGAGCCATCACAACTCGCAGCAATTTTTGGCAAGGCATGCATGTTTGAGTTTTTGCGTGGCTTATCAAAGAAATCCTTGCATTCATTCCATGTCTTTTGTGGAAGGGGTAGGGAGCAATTTTGGGAGAGTGGTTTTGTCAAGTGGTCACACTTTCCTGCAGGCACCCCAAAAGGAGGTACCTATATTTTGGGTTGGCACCCCCTGTTTTGCACTGGCAGCGCCTGTGGTAGTGAGATAAGTCGGACCAAACTGATGTTCACCAATGCGTCCACTGAGGATGGTGATGTTTTCATGAGGCCAACTTGTTGGGCGTCCGAGAAAAGGGATCGCATATAGGGAGGGGGCGGTTTGCGCAAGCGGACATCGCACGAACGCCGGCCATTTTGGGGGAGGCAACTGCCCCAATGTGTGGGGACCTTGCAGCCCCATCCTGGCCGAGCCAAAAACAAGTGCGGCGGCCGAAGATCCCCACGTTTCGGCCCTCCAGTTGGTCTCCAGGAGGGGCGAGTGGTGGAGGAAGGCACACCTGCGGCCCTGCTGCAGAGCGGGGGCGTCTTCGCGGAGTACGCGCAAGCGCGGCTCGGTGCAGATGTTGTGCTGTGCTTTGCTCGGGGTCTCGGGAGGACGGTTTTGTTGATTGTTTTAAATGGTGTTTGTTTTGAAGGAATGGCCACACAAAGATTGCGAGACTTGGACATGTGAAGAATCAAATCTACTCATGCTCACAGATGTTTTTTTTTAGTTTTGCCTGACCTGTAGAACTGACTTTGGGCGGTCCCTTCTCTAGTTCAAGGGAGGTTCCTTGCTTATTGCAAGGGAGCTAACTTTGGTTGCTTCTGAGTGGTGATCAGCTATGGTTTCCACTTTCTCTGGTGTCAAGTGAGGCACCGGGCGTGCCTGGAGGATTGACGAACGCATCTTGCAGCTGATGCAGGCTGGCAGGGGCTGAAGCGAGTTGCTGCACTGCACTCAGCTTGGCTAGCTGGTGTTTGCTGTTGTTGCGAAGGTGCTTCTCAGACTTCCTCACAGGTTTTCTGGTTGCTCGGGCAGGTGAAACATCATTTAAAGTGTTTTCTTCCGAGTTTGTTGGGGTGATGTTTTACAAAAACTCGTAGCGAACCCTGCGTCAGTTGTTTTCTTTTGCCCTGGGCACAAGCATGTCAAGAAAGACAATCCTGCTGGGTGCTGGAAACTTCCAATCGCATTGGGGAACTGGGTGCTGCGGAAATGGACGCGCATTCTGCACTGTTCTTGCTATGCCTTGGTGCTTGCTTCCGTCTTGGTTCTGTTCATTGAGTCGCCGGGCAACATGTTGCCAGGTGTTGGGAAGCATTCTTGGTCAGCAGCGATAGGTTGAGGCATTCGAATGACCCTGGCAAGCCTTCAGGTTCAGCAGCCCGTTTGCATGCCAGGCGCAGGCCCGAGCCCGAACGCAGACCCTCCAGGCGATCACGAGCGAGATCGCGAGACCCGAGACCCGGCGCCCGGCGCGCCAAGGGTCCGGGGGACTGTGCCGGCCGAAGTTTGGCCAAGGGCCGCGGCCGGCGAGGGCAGGGTTGCCAAAGATGCGCAACATTCGCCTGTGACGCATCGTGGAAAAGCCCGGGCGAATGTGGGGCGAAGCGGCTGGGGTTCCGGTTTCTTCCCAGCAAGGCGCCCAAGAGACTAGAGCCTAGGGAAAGTGTTTCGGTCATAGCCTAGGTGTTGCGTTCGCTTGCATAGGGGGGGAACCCCGGATTTGTGATTTGTTTGTGCTAAAATGGACACCACACCAATCTCGACAAGATGGATGTTGATGCCTCAGAGCTAGACAATTGGTGTCCAGTACCCTGCACAGCACGCTACCAGCATAGCATAGATGTTTGTTGCTGCTGCTTGAATTGCATCTAAGTTATTTAATTTTTCATGCCAAATGGAAAGGCACTGTTTGCCAGCAGCGTTGGAGGTATGTTGGAGGAGGCGAGCAGGTGTCTTGCCCAACTAGCTTGCCAAATGCCAAGAGATTCTGTCGGCTTGCCCTTCGATGAGCCTTCCAGGTTTGCAGCCGATTTTAGGATGATCCAAGCATTGGCCCGATGTGGTGAACATCATTGGGTGGCCTTTCAATTTCCCTTCGAGAGGGCTGATCAGTCAGTGCTCCATCGGACCGGTGGGGCTCACCGCCAGAAAAGCTCAGCCCATCTAAGACCCACGTGCCATGGTCGCCAACTTTCCCCAAGCCAGAGTTTCAACAGGGGCTCCTTTCATATATATTTTTCTGGCTTGAAATGCGTGACCTTTGTTTTGCCCCCGTTTTTGGAAGGCGGTTCCCTTTGGGGCTGGCGCTGCACGGGAGGGATCCTGGACCCCAGCCGGTTGCGTCGGAGGGGCCCCGAGTCCCCGCGCCCCGCGCCCCGAGTCGCCAGGCCGCTGCTGAACCAATGGCTCGGCGGCTTCGAAGCAGAGGCCGTGAAGGGCGCGGAGCTGAGTCCGTGGCCAGCAGTCCATTTGGGTCTTGTCCTTTCGGTTTCTCGGTTGTCGTTAGGAAGCATGTTTCCCATTTTGGGTTTTTGTGTTTTAGTGGTTGAAATCCCCACTTGGCTGCTAAAACATGTTTTTGTTGCTCCCCTTGCAACGTCAACCAAGGTTTCCCCTTGAACTCTTCAGCTTTAACACCCCACAAAGGGGGGGTTAAAGAAAGAAGCCCAGGCTTTGGGCCTTGTGGAGTTTCGACCAAGATTTGAAGCCAATGTGGGCGTGTCTTTTTCTCGGGGACTGGGACCCCGAAGTTCCGTGGCCTTCCTTTCTGCTTCTCAAGGAAACAAGACAAAAAGGGGTTCCCTCAACAAAAGGCACACCCATTGCTTGAGAATCCCATAGATCTGAAATCAACCCCCAGGGTCCGGTGTTTAAGTCTTCCTTGGCTACTCACAAAGTGGAATCCCGATGCCTTGCTTCTAAATCGATCGAATCATGATTGGCTACTCGGCGAGGGACCTCGCGACTCGGGTCAGTTTCGGTTGACTCCTCGGCACGCATGGGAGGCATGGGAGGCTTACATGACCTCAGAATGGGAGGCTTGCACCGGAGCAATACTCGCCTTCTTGAAGTTTGACCTTCTTTTCCCTCCGTCGGATTGGACTTCCAATTCGCAATGCCAAGTTGCATCGACTGAGAGGGTCCCATTACAATGGCATGCTGCATGCTGCTTCATATTCTTAGCTGGCTTATGGCCCTGTTGGTGTCTCAGTTGCGCTGCTGCAGTGTCCCTCCAATCCGACTGGTGCTTCACTGCGTTGGGTGCTGATGATTTCCCCTCGAAACCTCACCTGTGAAACATTCTGGCAAACCCGGGGGGGGGGGGGGGGCTTCCTCACCCGAAGCCAAGACAGAAGCGGACAAAGCTTCTGCTTGACTGTGACCTCGCAATGGGATTGCAAAGGGAAAAGCCAGTCCATTTCTGGTTCACAGTATTGCAACTCACCCGACTTCCCATTTGGCGCAATAGCGCAGAGCCGTTTCATGGCGATGTAAAAGGTTGAAGTTATTGAGGTGCCATGCGAAGGAAATAAATCACCCCTGGCCTCAGTTCCGGTGCCAATTTGCTCCGAGGACTCGAGGAGGCCGGGTCCCGCTTGGCCTTTTTGGGAAGCTGAATGGTGAGGCCCGCTTTCTGGGCCCCTCACTCTATGAACTTTGGCTTTGGGAACCGGCCGAGAAAAAGACAGCGCGTCCTATTTCCGTCTGGGCTTGTTCTTGCCAATGTCAATGCCGGAGTTCCCGGTTCCTGCCCCCTTGATGTTGAAAAGGTAGCATGTAGCAAAACACTTCGGAAAGTCTAGCGAGCCGTCGGGGGACAGACATGGAACACTGACCAATGTGGGAGTTCTCCCTTGGTTGTAAGGAGCTCTTGGGACAGCCATGAATATCCACCGGAAGTTCGCCCAACATCTTTCTGGATATTTCTGGATGGTTTCTTCCCTCCCTGATGTTCAAATTTGGCAAACGGAAAGCCCGCAGTTGCCACACAGCAAGCCATTTTTCCCCCGGGTCCCTGGAATCCCCCGTCTGCACAGACGTCGGCGGAGGCCCGCGCCGCGGACCTCGCGAGGGTGGAGGGCACCTGGCAGCAGATTGCGGTGGGCAGGCGGATCGGTTTCGCGGGGAGCGGCGGGAATTTCTGAAGGGGAAGAGGCCAGTTGCGCTTGGAGCCCGTGGGGAGGAAAACTCGCAAATTCAAGTTTGGGTCAGTTTTTGGTTCAGTTTACGCAAAGATGCCCTTTTTCCTGAATGACCACTTGCCAAAAAGAATGATACAGCTGGGCAATTAGGCTGGGTTGATGGAACCATTATCCAAGAGTCTTTATTGACGGAGTTTGAGTTGGACGAGAAGCTCCTCCAATCTATCAAATGCTGTTTACATGAGTATGAATCCATGACCACGTTCCTTTGGCGGCTGGTTTCCAACCAGCTTTCCACACGAACGCTTGATCAACGAATACCATGACCGACGCCGGGGGTTCAAAGGACCTGCAGGGTCACCAACTCACCATGGCAAGACACGCCGAGATGCACGGACTTCACCTTCCATTCCTGCTCCATCAGCCTCTGTAAGAGCCTTGCCTGGGTACTCAGGAAACTGGCGCGTGAATATGGGTGCGTAAAGGGAAACCAAGAGGAACAACCCCGCCAGTGATGGGGGCCGCATACCCGTGTTCCACTGACATCACTTACGGACCCTGCCGTTCTCCCGACTTTTCGCCGCCTCCCGGCCTCCATGCCCGCAGTCTGGTCACCTATGCGCGCGAGGGCCTGCCATCTCTCACCGCAGAGGCGGGAGGGGCCTTCATCGGATCCCAGCCCCTGAAGTTGGAATTGAGAGACAGGTGGCATTTGGAATGCAACTGTTTGGTTCCATTTTCCTTTTGGGAGGGAAGGATTAGCAACAAGGCTTCTGGTGTCTGAGGTGGCCAGCTGGGAAAAGAGGTGGGGGTGGGGGGGAGTTCAACTTTCACCCAGCTGGGGGGTGGACCAGCTTAGCCATGAAGGATTCCTTCTCGGGCGGATGTGTTCGCTTCAATTGAATTGGCAAATTCTGATGCTTTGCCTGCGCGGATGCAGCGCGGGCATCACAAACCAGGGCGCCGTACAGAGTCTAGCAGGTTTGTCCCTGCCTCAACAAACACACTTTATGTTCTTTCGGGGGTGGTTTGGGGGTAGTGTTCTGGAAGTACCCAGAAAACCAGTAGCAACTTAGACAGACGTCAATTCCCCATTGTGGTGCCATGCTTTCATTCATGCTTTTGACATCTTGCCGATTTGGTTCTGGACCAGTTCTTGCGCCAGTGTCAGCCCGCGATTTGTTCCGCTCAGTGGGGGCCACCCTGGTTGCAGCTGACTCCTCGCCGCAAGTCACACTCGAAAGAAGTATGGGTTTCCCGCCAAGCGTGATCTCTTTCAGCAGGGTGTCTCAACAAACCTACCAGCTGAGTCGTTGGTTTTCACGCAAAACGAGAGGAAGGGTCCTTTGGGCAACCGGTTTTCCTTCCAAAGCCTCCGCCAGGTCATTGCAAAGGATGGAGGCCACGTGGCCGGGTTCCGATTTCGAGGGAAGCCAGCCAATCCTGGCCCAAGCTCAGCCAGTTCAGCCTTATTTCCCTTGCTGTTTAGTGGGTACCCCACCAAAAACTGATGATCACCAGGCAAGTGGGTGGGTTCTGGGCGGCCAGGGAGGCGGGTTCCGGGAGGAGTCCAGGCATTTTGGGTTGTGGATCTTTCAATTGGCTGTTCTCGGCAGTTTCATTGGAACCCACCAGTAAGTCGATCAACTCAACTTTTGACTTGGGAAAGTCAAGTCGCCAGGATGTTGATCGAGGGATGACAATTCGGTTGGCGCCCTGTTTGTTGGCCGCTGGGTGTAAGGGTCACGGCGCTGGCAGGATGCAAATTGAATTGGGGACCAAGGCACTTCTCAAGAGAAACGTGTCATTCGCCGGTGGGCTTGTGTTTGGTTTACTTGCAACATTCAGGGAACTCCACCTGCCTTGAGGATATGTTTGGAGAGCACACCAACTGAAAGTCTTTGAAGCGGCATGCTTATGTGACTGCATGAGCTCTATTTGGAGCTGGCGTAAGGGGCGGTTGACTTTGGGTGACAGTTGGTTGGCAAATTTCTCGGCGCGTCCTTTCACTGCGGCTCTCTTCGCATTTTGCCTGGCAAAATGCGGGTCCCCTGAGCCGCGCTCTTTCCCAAACCCAGGGCCTCTGCGACCATCTGAATTCCGGGAAGCTGCAGGGTTGGACGGAAGATTGGGCTTACACACTTGCATTTGCTTAAGGGTATTTGTCATCTTCCCGTTTTGAGTTCAAAGGGAATCTAGCACCACTGTTTTTGTTCCTCCAGGGAAGGATGCGTTGCATTTTCCTGCTTTGGTTTTAAAGGGAATCTATCACTACTGCTTCAAGAAAACAAAAACACACACAAACAAGCAAGCAAACAAGCAAACAAGCAAGCAAGCAAGCAAACAAACAAACAAACAAACAAACAAACAAACACACAAACACACAAACAAACAAACAAACAAACAAACAAACAAACAAACAAACAGACAGACAGACAGACAGACAGACAGACAGACAGACAGACAGACAGACAGACAGACAGACAGACAGACAGACAGAGACAGACAGACAGACAGACAGACAGACAGACAGACAAACAAACAAACAAACAAACAAACAAACAAACAAAAAAAAAACAAAAAAAACAAACAAACAAACAAACAGACAGACAGACAGACAGACAAACAAACAAACAAACAAACAAACAAACAAACAAACAAAAAAAAACAAACAAACAAAAAAACAAACAAAACAACATCAAACAAACAAGCAACCAACCAACATATTTGTTTCCAGGGGGCTTATGCAAATGGAGACACATGAAGCTGCACCTTCCTTTTGGCAGCTTCAGCCAGAGCCGGCGGCCAGGCACCTGTGACCTGTGGTGGCCGGGTCCTTGGAGCGACACCAAAGCTGAATTCGTCCGGCCGTAGGAGGACACATCAGGGCTGCGTATCATTTTTGCTTAAGACGCGTTTGGACACTTGATTGTCTTTTACAGGTGCCCAGGGAGCATTTGTAGAACTGGCCGCCAAATCAGCCGCCAAGACTGTGGGTTCAGTGGTGCGCTTTCATGTTGAATCGCGGGTAGATAAGGTGCGGGCGGGGGTGTTGTCTATGCGCCCGCCCACTTGAAGAGACCGGCGATGGCTTTTTCCATGGCTTTCTTGCTTTGAAAAGCGGGTGGATAGACGGGGGAAATTTCTGCCTTGCTTTTGGCTGAACATTGGACGTAGTCAGGCAAACACTTGGAAAAGCTTGTAAGGCGTGTTGCTGGGACCATGCCTGCGGTCCCAACGGAATGTCTTTTGCCAGCGGATCATGGTCCATATTCTGCAGCCCTGCATTGGCAATTAATATAACGCCGAGAATGGGTGTCGTTCCAATTCCACCCGCGGTGTTGCACGAGGGCGGACAGGGGGAACTACTTTGCTGCTAGTTTTTTCAGTGGGAATTGTTAGCTTCATTGACGGTGATTTTCTTCAACGTATGGGCTTCAGACAATTAGACTCCATCAGTGCAACTTGGCAAGACAGTTTCTACCCCAGTAATGTATAATCCCCATACGTCCAAAACAACCTGAAGAACCAGGTTGGGGTATAACATGCATTAGAGCAGCAAACAACGTTACTAAAGTTACTAGGATATTGGTTTCTGATGGGGCCCTAGGGTTCTTGCAGGTTGATCGGTATCACATGGCACAGGGTAGTCCACTTCCTTTCCGTTTCTCGTGGTACGATATCATGGGAACAATGTTGGCAATTATTTTGCCATATTTTGCCCCTCGTATGGCATGGTTGTTGTTGGGACACATTTTGCATGTTTGCTTATTGCGGTTTAGTGGTTGAAACCCCCACTTAACTGCTAGGCTTTAAACAATTGTTGGCTCCCTTTCCAACGTCTTTGCGGAAACAAAACAAAAAACCATCCTGGTCCCAAGCCATGGGCTTCCTGGGCCCAAGCCATGGGCTTCCTGGGCCCAAGCCATGGGCTTCCTGGGCCCAAGCCATGGGCTTCCTGGGCCCAAGCCATGGGCTTCCTGGGCCGAAACCACTGGAGTCCTCACAGTTGGATTTGCCCCGAGGTTTGAGGCTCGGGGGAGCCAGCAAGGCACCTTTGTGGAGGCGGGGAGCTGCATCCGTCGACGGAGGTTGCTTGCTACTCGGCTTCCGGTGAGAACTGGTACAGCTGGCGCCATTCCCTAATTTGGCTTAATCATCTCCGGATTTTTCCCGGAAGGGGATTGTGCCTAGTGACAACCTGTGGCTTTATGAGTCTTCAACTGTGGAGGACATAACGATCTGAGTACTTACCCACTAGCCAGTATGCAAAAAATATTTATCTTCGATGTGTAGCGACAATTAGATGCAGACATATCAAGAAAAAGCTCCTTGTCCAAAGGAATGCTGTCAGTTGGAGGAAGGCTGTTTTCCATTAAGTGACTTTGGGTTGCGGACCCGTTTTTCCTTTTGCAATTTAGGCTGTTTGCATATGTTGATTTCTTCGTAAGGGTGGCTACATGCAGAGAGAAGGGTTATGCCACTCCCCCTTGAGCTGAAAGGGGTATGTCAATCTTGGTCGTCTGGGCTGACTTGCCAGTGCTGTCAAATCTGTCACCTGGTGACTTTGCCAAGCCCAACGCAGCAAAGCACACAGCAGCCGTTTCAGGTGGCTCCTCGGTTTTTGTTCCTCACTATGGTTAATGGCTCCTGGTGCGCCACCTGAAAAAAAGACACCTTTCTCGTTGCAGTGCAAAGACTGGCGAAGCTGACTGGGACAAAGCCCCGAAGTCTCAGCCTGCTAGGCTGCCAACGTCTCCAAGATGCAGGCAAATGGGCTGGGAGGAGTTGGCTAGGGCGCTGGCTTCGGGTCTCTCAACAAACATCAGGCGGGTTCTTTGCTTGACCTCACCTCATCACAAATTTCGACAGGCTCTTGGCCATCAACCAGCGCTCAAAGCCTGAGAGCCACCGGACAAGTGGCGGTTCAGTTTGGCGACCCTCTGTGAGTTCTTGGTCGGGCCTTCAACCACGGGCCTTCCTTTTCTGCGGTCGCACCTCAGAGCTGTGGCAACGAAAGGCCTTGGAACGAAGGCATATTGCCGAACATGGGCTTGTTAAGTAGTTGGCTCTGTCTGTGTGCATGTTTTAGTTTTTTGTGCATTTATAGTAGTGGCTACTCTTTTGCAGCTTTTGCCGTTGAGCCTTGCGCACTTGCTTGCTTGGTACCGCATAGCAGGCCAGCATGCAAGACGCTGGTCGGGGAAAAAATGGGGACTTGGGAGCATGGTTTGGAACAAGAAGCGGATGGCATCAATGTTCGATTTGTGGGAGGGCCAGACAATGTTCTCACATGTGCCATGGTGTTTGGCCATCTCTTGAAATGAGGAATGGTCATCGATCTGCCAACTAGGGAAGTGCACGGGTTCTTGCAAAGGGAGGCATGAGCCAGGCCCACAACAGTGACACCCATTCTCCTCCATGCCCCCTGCCTTGCTGGTCCAACAATCTGCCTTGAATGCTGCAAGTGTTTGCCCTGCAGTTTTGGCTCAAGGGTGTGCTGCGGACAACGCTCTGGCAGCCCTTCGGCATCCAAACGCAGGGGCGGGCGGGGTTTAAGCTAAGTCTCTGAGTCAACCAGGATGCGCCGCAACGCAGC
Organism: Effrenium voratum; assembly: GCA_963377175.1. Classification (NCBI taxonomy): domain Eukaryota; class Dinophyceae; order Suessiales; family Symbiodiniaceae; genus Effrenium; species Effrenium voratum. The sequence goes on along the minus strand of CAUJNA010003399.1, from coordinate 384,775 downwards.
TCCCGCGAATGCATGGCTATCTGGAATCCTCGAAGGTCACTGAAGTAGTGTGGATCCCGAAAATGCAATCACCCATATCAACCATCCCACCTTACGGGTTTGCACCTCTTGGCCTGAAGGGATGGTCCAAGCGTGTAGCTCAGCCCTGGCAGCCCTCAGAAAGGCAGCACCTTGTGGGCTGAGGGTTTGGGCGTCAGGTTCTAGTGGCGGGGGGTTTGGGTTCAGGGTTTCGGCTGGGTGCCTCCGGGTCGAAACTGTGGACCTCTGCGAGCCAAAGTGAGGCTGAGTCCGATGGGCGCCCGCAAGGCCGGCGGAGTTCCGCGAAGTGATTTGCATGGCGTGTCTCTTTTGTAAGGGTAGCAAGGAACGGGAGCCCTCAGGTGCTGCCCTAGACACACTGTAAGTCTGCTGTCCAACTTTGGGCTACTTTAAAGGGAAACTACAGGGAAGCCCTGCGTAATTAGGTAGGTTTGCCAGTCAGATTACTTGGTGGACAACCCTGTCACCATTTGGCGATTCTCCTACCGAATGTAGTGTTATTTGGCGGGCCTTATTTTCATGCGATAAATCGCGCCCGCCTCGGCGGCTAGGGCGGAGCGCCTGAGCAGTCACACGAGAGCTGACAGAGAAGCTTGACTGTCGTTTTTATTTTCTCTCTCAAAGCAAGTCTTGGGGCCGGCGGGGGTGAACATCCACTTAAGGCTAACACTGAAGGCATCGACCGAAGCCAATTGGAGGTGTGCGTTTTGAGCCTGCGGTGGCCAACTAAAGTGACTTGCAGAATTGGTTGGGCTGACGGCCTCAGGCAAAGCAAGGAACATAAGCACTTCTGCTTCGTGCTGAAATGGCAGTGTCTTTCTTGTTTTTATAGGGCAAATTTCTTGGCTGAGCAGGGCACTTTTTTCTGTTTGATTGCCATTTGAATCCAGCTGTGGGGCGGGGGCTTCTAGAACTGTGAAATACCAGCTTAATTAGAGTAAGAACACATTTTACAGTTTGCAGATGAAGCTTTTCAGTCAGGTTTTCTGGGAGACAAGTTCGTCCTTCTTGAGGCTAGAATGTATCCCAAAATAGTACCATTGGTTGTGAACCATGGCCATTTGGGTATGCATTCAGCCTTCAGGCAACCTTGGCCGCTCTTGAAATGTTACCCTGTTGACAACTGACTACTCCCTACTATCACACAACCTTACTGTTGGGAGAGGGCAGCAGACAAATGTTGAGTGGCCCCCTTCTGTATTTTTGGTTGGTGTAGCCTTTTTCTGTTGAATTTCTCTTTTAATGTTGACGCCTTCTGTTGAACCTTGGTGAGCTATCGTTTTTTGGTGTCGCCCCCCTTTTTGTTTTGCTAAGCCCACTTTTTCGTGATGAACCTTGGTACCCCCCCCCCCCCCCCGCGCCCCTTCTTGTTTGCTAAACCCAGTGTTCAGCCTTGGTGAGCCCCCGTTTTTTAGTGTTCACCCCCCCCCCGTCGTTTTTGTGTTGAACCCCCCCGTTTTGGATGACGAACCTTCCTTTTTGGTCCCCCCCCCCAACGGGTTTTGTGCCGCTAGGGCGCCGCCAAGCCCGCGGCCCGCAAGCGCCAGGCGCAGACTCCGTCTAACGGGGAAGCCTCAAAACGAGCCCCACAAGCGAAGAAGACACACCGAATCGTCTATTTCCCCGGGCCCTCTTGGGGGTGATGTATATATATATATATGTTTATTTATTTATTGATTGATTTATTTATGTATTTCTCCAGCACTTCAACTTGCCCCAGTCATGGTTTACAAACTTCCACAGGGCCTGGGGAAATACATATAATATTATATATATATAAATGTTTCTCAACATAGGCATATAGATGCAACACTTATGTATGTGTACATAGCCAGTGTGTGGATATATATATATATATATAAACATGTGTGTGTGTGACCCTCAGCAGGGCTGAGCTTGGCAAAGTGCCCTACCACAATTTGGCCAAGCACAAGGTGTGTTAAATCAACCTGAAGCAAGGTTTTCCTGGGATACTCCATCATTTAGAACCAGCCGGAGATCCCCGCGATGTCTGGAAGCTGGCGTTGGACGGCTGCCATTGGTCAGCTTAGCCCGGGTTGGCAGCTTGGATTGGTGGTTTGGGTGGCTTGGGCGACCCCGCAAGCGCTCCAGACAAGAATCCACTTGGTCGCCAAGAGTCCGAACGAGGCTTCCGGGAGCGGATGCGATCAATTGGAAGCCTCATGGCCAGCCACAGGCCTTCCACTGCCGGCGGAACCCACTAGAACTGCAGTCATGTCGCCTGCCGCCTTCTCAGCGCTTACCCGGATGCCCGAACCGCGAAAAAGGTTGGGATCCACGCTTCACGCTGGCGTGTGTGGCCGAATCTTTGGGCCATCGCAAGAGGCTTGCACCATCTGCACCCGTACCCATCATGAAGGCCCCCTGTGGCGCAGATATTGCGGCATTTGGATGGTCAGTTGTTACGAATCTGCCGGAACGCATCGCCTTCCGATGTGGATGCTTCATGATGCTTCTCCACATGGCGCGTGCATCCAGACTGGTTGATTCCCAAATAGTGCATGCTACCCGCCCAATATGCGAAGTCCACCCGATTCCACTACCCGCCCTTTCTGATGGGATCCTTGAGGAACAAGCGCAGTGGAGCTACAAGAAGCCACACATGATGTCAATGCCCCTAAAGTAAGCACAGAAGGTGATTGGCGTGGTGTCATGTTCAGCCCGTATGCGCGAATATGATCCTGCTTGGTTTCTCCCAAATACCAAGCAACACCTTCATGGGGGCTGGGGGGGGGAGGGAGCCCAAGTAAGCCCTTATTAAGCCCACACGGCCTTATTTGGGGCTTGTTCCCCCCCCCCCCTCCCTCCCCCCCAGCCCCCATGGACCCTTTCATAGTACATGCTTTGCCTTGGAATACTGGAAATCGGCTTGCCATGCGAATTTCTCGGGCCGCAGGCGCAGCAGCCCTTCAATCTGTACTCTGCGACTTGGCAAGGCTTTTCGTGTTGCCCTTGGTCTAAACGACAGCTTTGTTGTTTTTGTTTTGGAGGCGGAGGGGGAGATTGCCGGAGCAAAAAGCCTCACTTCATGGCCTTTGGTAAGTTAGCTTATGTCCATTGATTGGGGATGGGGCTTGATGTGAGTTCACCAATTCTTTCTGATTGTAGGGAGCACCCATGAGCAACCAAGAGTCCAAGTACCATGGGTTGCTGGCCAGTATGGGTGTTACAATGTGGACCAACACTCTTCTCCATGGAACGCCACATGGACTAATTATTCAGGATCCTCATGAAATCACTTGGTGTAAGCTTCCATCATTGACTACCCTCCCACCGATTAACTATTCATGCAGGAGGGCCCCTTTTCAATGACCAATGGTTCATTCACCAATAAACCAGCGGCGCATGTGAGGAAATACCAGCAGGCCAAACCACGAAGACGTGGATTCCAGAAGTTTGGGTGACTGACAAGCTCATAGCCTTTCAACCTGCCGGCGAATCCAACAAACTTACTTTAGAGGACAAAGTGGCATCCTAGTTTGTCACAGACAGAGGCCCGTGTCCCTTGAAAGATCTTGGGAGTGCATGGTCGTCCATCGTGCACGGCACCGCGAGAGGACACAGATGTTGACGAGTATGAGGCGCGGGGCATACGGGCCCGGCCATTTCCAGTCGCAACAGGGCGTTGTTTTAAAGACTTTGCATGCCCTGAAGGCTTGGCTGGGCCTTTGTTCCGACATGCGCAAAAGCTGCGCTTGGACAAGTGACCCCCGGCTATGGAACTAGAATGTCCGGTTTGGTGCAGGCGCCGGCCCGGCGTGACAAGAGCAAGGCGGGCCTGGGGCGTGACAAAAGTCATACAGAAACCAACCCATCGGGTTGCGTGGGATCATGTTTGTTGTTGGGAAACATTTTACGTTTTTGCTTATTGGTGTTTAGTGGGAAATCCCCACTTAGCTGCCATTTTTGTTGCTCCCCTTCCAACGTCAACCAAGCAGTGACGCTATCGTGCTTCTCTTTTGGGGATGGCTGCGATGCAACTTGGGGCCATGGCGCGGAAGTCGTGCAGGCGACGCCGACCACGATTTCATGTTCAGAGACTTCTCCGCAATTGAGTCGAACGAGTCGGCAGGCAAGCTCGGACTTTGTGCTGTGAGATGCAAAAGTCAATTTGTTGTGGCATCGCTAGGTATGCGTTCGGAGTCGTTATTTGTTGAGCCAGTTGGATGATTCGGCGTCGCGGCATCCAGCTTCACACGCACACTTAGGATACAGAGTTGGAAGATCAGTTGCAAGAGGTTGCAGTGGCCGAAAGGGACACCGCGCAGATGCTCCCTTGGCTGCAGAGCGATTTGCCTGTAGACCTGGCTTCGAAAACCCAGGGCTTACTTCTGCTTTTTGGGGTGGTTGTGGAAACTAGGGTTTTGGCCACTTTCTCTGCGGTAGATGCAAGGGCACCCTTTCCTCCCAGCGATTGTCCGCCAGTTTTGGACCTCTCGCTTGGGCTGGAGGGAGATGGTTTCTTGCCATTTGGCTGGTGCAGTGCAGCACTTTGCTTTTAAAAGTGCGGGCCTAATTGCCACGTTGGCTCCTTGCAAGGTGGCGAAGGTGGTCAATCTCACCTCAGAACCCGATACCCCCCCCCCCCCCTGCTTTCTCCGGTTGGTTCCGCGCTAGTAAACGACCGACCGCAAATCAGCCACCAGGCAACTAAGAATGTGGTACGAATGCGTGCTGTCCCGAAGGTAAGCATGCCGCCGTTTTGTAGAAGTATCATCCATATCCGAGATTGTCTGCAACAGAAAGCAAGTTTAGGCCCTTGCGTGCCCCTCATGAGCACCAATCCATGAAGTGACGCAATGCTGTTTGGAAGGAACCGGGGCCTGGTCGTTGGTAACGGCAAATATGTGCAACCTCGGGGACTAAATTTATTAAATTTACCTCTTTGTCATACTCGGTGCGTTTCAATTCTTAAACTTGCTTGGAGCAACCAACGGCAACCAGGTGCTGCGAGTGTCTTTTGCTGGCAGCGGAATGTGGCAAGCCCACGGCGATAGCGCGCATGTGTGTGTGTGTGGGTGCGTTTGCTGTTGGACAGGCATCACAGAGAGCGGCTGTGTAGTTTTGATGCAACGTGCAGGACCCCTAAATCATGAACATTCTTGCGGAATGCACTTTTATTTAGCACTAGGGTCCCAAGATCGACCGTCCTTGTCCATCAAAAACTATCAACATCAAATGTGCTCGAAGCATGGAGTTTTGCAGCTTCTTTTTGGGACTTGTCCATAATCTTTTGACAAGGGCAGCACATGATCTTACGCAGCTGGCCTCCTTTCGTTGTTTCTGGACTGTCGTCATGCACCCGTGGTGTTGGGTGCAACTGCAAGGGTACAAGAGAAACCTGGCTTTTGTTTTGAAGCGCGCTTTTCGTCCCTGCAAACCCACGTGGAACCCCCCAAAAAAGTCCTCAAACGCGGGTTTCTCGGGCTACGCATTCATCCGTGGAAGGGCTTGGCAGTTGCCACAAGGCTCAGGGACGAAGCCTGCGAGCTCGCCGAAGGCCGGCGGCCTTTTTGGCGGGTGTTTGTTTGACGGTTTCAAAAGGAGCAAAAAGGACGGGGGGAGGGGGCCCTCATTGAGAAAACCCTATGAGGGCTCTATGGTGGCTCTATGCAAATAGGTTCCAAGCCTGGATTTCCTTTTCAAGGCGAAGATGCTTGTGCCACGGTCAACAAGACATGCTTGGCATCGGGTTGGTAAGTTATGATGCACACCTCATGGCGAGTTTCATTTCAGGGAACCCTGATAATTCCCCACACAAAGACCATGATCACATGTCTTGGTCGCCTGGATTCATCAATTTGACCAACTTGGGATGCTCCAAGAAATGAATCCTCCATGAACAGCCCAGCCAGGCGAGACTTCGCCAGGAAGGCTGGGCCTTGGAACTTGGGGACGGAGGGAGGTCTGTCACACCGCGCTTCCTCAGCCCTTTTTGCAAATCAGCCGAACCTGCCACTGTTCGGCCAATGTATCCTTGACCGGTCGGGAAGTCGGGTGGTTTGGTCCCCGCTCAAATCGGGTCTCTCCGTCCCAGGAGATGGGCACAGTCTGGTACTGGCGGGGGACAAATGCGGTCCATTGGAGCATTGGAGGTACTTCCGCATCGAAGGACACCTGCACCTGGGCCTGAACTTGAGGCCGGCCGGCTGCAGTGGCTTTGGGACCCCAGGAATGAACTGGTTTTGTGGTTTTTCAAGAGTACCCTGTTTGGAGCTGGTAAGGGAAGCCAAAGGAAACCACCCATGCGGAGCTCTCCCCAAAATGACACGTAGCCCAAATGAACTTGTATCTCCCTGATACTAACCTCGGATGAAACATATAGCCTCCAAGGCTGGACAAGGTTGACGAAGGCAAAGCTGAAAACTAAGGAGTACATGAATTTATCCCGGAACTGGCGTACGAAAACGATTTCAGAACTGGGCAGTTCTTCTTTAGTTTGTGACCCAAGGCGTCCAGCAAACTGGATGCGAAGGGAGGCAAGAGATTAGGTCGTGCCATATCACAAAAAATATGCTTTGACGTGACAATAGGATTCAATTCAGTGAGCAAGCAGCATTACTGAAACGCATATTGGCCTGCCTTCCAACTTTGGTGGCGTGAGGTGGGCGGACTTATTCAGGAATGCAAACTTGTTAGTTATAAGACAGCAATCACACATCAGCCCGGACTGATGGAAGGTGTTTTTTTTTTGATCTGAAGCCAAGGTTATACATATATATATATATATATGTATACTAGATGTATATATATATATACTATGTGTATATATGTATATGTGTATATATATATATATATGTAAGGAATCGGCACCCAGGTTGCTTCATCGGGCTCCGAGTTTTTGCCAGGCTCGGAGGCACCTACGCGGAGGAAGAGCTGCAAAGGCGAGGGTTTTGGTGCTGAGGGCTGGGGGGCCAAATGTGGGAAGGCAATCCTTGGATCCCATCTCCGTAAATAGCACATCATGAATTGTTATTTCCACAGGGAGCTAGGAAAGATAGATCGCTTGATCATGACTTACCTTTTACGGAAACTGTCTACTCTTTGTTTTTCTTCGCACCTGGGTGTAATGTTCATCTGCGGAGCGCGTTCCGAAGGTCGGACGTAACATGGAATCACATGCACCCACAAACAAACAAGAAGAAGAAACAACCCCCCCCAAAAAATACATAAAACACAAATTAAATATAGATAAATAAAACAAAACAAATAAAACCGGGGGGGCCGCACAAGGGAATTCCTCTAGGCAGACGGTTTCTGCGCCATGTCGCTGGCTTGTTCAGCAGTCACGGCCTATGAAACCTTCGCAGGGATGGTTTCAACTGGATGCTGACCTGTTTATTTTTGGGACCTCCTCCTTCTTTCCCCCCCCCCAAAAAAAAAGAAAGAAAGAAACAACGCCATAAGTCGAACAGTCGAAAACTGCAAGGGCCATCCTTTCCACGCCGGGGCAATGGTTCAGCAGTACGCGAGGCGATGCAAAGACGATACCGCCAAGCTGCAGAGGCTTAGTGACGCTGTGGCAACCAATATGGAGCAAGGGATGCTTCACTTTCACCAACAAACATGGAAGTGCACAAGTCCTCTTTTGGAGGATCACTGTGATTTGTGGAAAGGAATCATATGCGTGCACTTGTCTGCCCGTTTGTGGAGGGAAGTTTTGCCAATTGAAGGCACCGACACGCTGGGCCGACTGCTTGATCTCCGCATGTTGAACAAAGGGAGCTGCATGTCTTCGGCCCCTTGCAACACGATGCGCCACGAAAAAGGGGGAATCACTTTTGCCGGTGGAGAGGCTCTTGAAAGATATCAGCACGCGAAGCGTTATTATTCTAAGGGTTTTGGTATTCCACCCTGGGAATACACCCACTGGGTATTGACCCCATTTAGGCACATTTCCGGATAAAACCGTGCCATTTTGAACCATTCTGGGTAATTTCCCAAGGGTGCAATCCTAGGGCGTAATACAACAACCCTCAGAATGATGCATTCATTCGACTCACGAGTGAAATCGTGAAATCGCTCAGGAGATCATCGCGGCAGCCGACGGCCTCATTCGGGAGGTTGCCCCTCCGAAGAAGGCCACAAAGGAAGCTCGCGCCACGGCGCAAGGTTTGGTTGGAACCCCATGGGCTACCAGACCCCGTGGTTCAAATGGATTGGCCCATGTAAAAACAACTTCCATGTGCGTAAGAATGTGTTTTCAATGTTTCCGTGGCAGTCCCTACTGGCACTATTCGCATTTTTTCCAAGGAGCCCAAGCAAATGGAAGACAAGGTGGACCAAATCCATTCCAAGAAGATCTGTCAAAAAGGGGGCCTGTGCTGTTCCATGCTTGCTGGCAGTTTTTGTTTTGTTTTTTGTTTAAGTGGTTTAAAGCTCCAACAATCATGTTGAGAGGTACTCGACGGTTCACTGTTATGGGCCGGGAGTGGGCAGCCACCTTTCCGAAATGGGCGGTTTCCTTGCGAAAAAGGACGACTCTCAGAAGGTACATGCACATCGGTGTGCTTGGCTGCTATTCTAGGACCTTTGGTGGAGGTGAGTTGATGCGGAAAGCGCTGCGTGAAGACGGGCCCAAAGTCCGTTCCCATGCACAGACCGGGGCACTATTGACTTGGCTGCTCTTTGCTTTCACCTTTCACCCTTGCGCTTGCCCAGTCCAGGTTGAGATTGTTATTTTCGACTACCCATGTGGAGCAGGGGAGGGTTCAGCATCAGGGATCTCTTTTCGCTAGTCTTCAGTTCAGTCAGCGAAACAATACAACGTTTTGCGGGTCCATGTCTTGCCAAGTAGCTTTCAAGTTGTGGCACACCCTTCTTGGCAGTGAATACATGACTATAAATAAAGAGCAAGCTCAGGAGAATACGTTTGACATCTTGTCTCCCTCGGACTTTGAGCCCCTTTAGGGGACTTGCTACCAGCCCTGAGGCCCAAAAGAGCTGCTCGGACGACTCCGTCACGATGGGTACGGATCTTCATGGTCAGGGGGATCCTTTGAAGTGAGCCGAAGTCAATTGCCAGGGCCGTCGAATAGAAAATGCCCCAAACAGCTTCCACCAATTAGTGGAATTCATATCAGCCCCAAGATTCACATCGGGCAGCATGAAAGGGCTGGGCTAACCAAAGCTGTGGTGCTTGGCCTAAGCGACTACAACTCTTCGCCATGAGCATGTTCTATGCGCCAGGCTTAGATCCACAGTTCATTGTGCCAAGAATAGCGCCTTTTTTTTGGGTGGCGCTGCGCGAAAGGACATAGCACGGTGGCACGCTGCGAAACGTCATCGCTGTCAGTGTTGACATTCACCATGCAAAATTTGACACCAAGCCCCTCTCTTCCCATCACATCCATGACATGTTTAACCTTTCTATTGCGTTGCGCATGTGGGCCGTGAATATATGATTCGGGTTACAGGTGGGTTTGCAAGGGTATGGGCGTGTGCACGCGCATGCAGCACTCACTTGGTGCTTTTTCAGAGGACGTGTCTCTTTAAGCACGCGCTTTTTAATACACAGTTGCTTGCGCTGCCTTACGCGTGCTTATTGGCACACGTCTCCACGTGCTGCTGCCGACCCTCATTAACGGAAAACACGCAAAAATGGCAGCTCGTCCGTTAATTGGTGTGTGGCCAGCGGCCCCTTGAAGCCCGGCAACGGGAAACCCACTCCTGACACCTCCAAACCACCCATTCGAACCACAACCTGCACGGAGTTCAGATGTCTCCAAGGAAAGTCTTCCGCAGGACAGCAGGACTGGGTGGACTAGAATGAAGTGAATGAAAAGCACAGGATCCAGAACCAGGTCCGGTCCCACCGTCGTCCTCTTAACTGTCCTAGGAGTCCTGGGACCGGTGTTGGGGTTTATGAGGACCCCGATCGCTTCATTCCAGTTGCATCCCACGCCGGTCCCCTCTGCAGGAGGCTGGGACGGGAGACAGAGGGTCGGCGGATGTCGGATTTTAACAAGTCCTTCATTTCGCGGAACATCGTCTCTTGCTCTTGGCGCGTTTGCGATTTGGCCACGCCGGCGATGTAATCCCTGCCTTTCAATTTGCTCCCCGTCAACTCAAGATGCAGGAAGACCAGGGTGCCAGCTAGAAAGCGCCCCTTCGTCCAAATGAACCTGAGCAAAACAACAGAGCACAGATGTTATTTTCAATCAGCTGAGTCGGAGAGAAAGAGAAAGAGCAAGAGAAAGAGAAAGAGAGAGAGGGAGGGCCGGGGGGGACAGAGAGGGAGGGGGGACAGAGAGGGAGGGGGGGACAGACAGAGTCCGCTGGGAACAACGCCATCGCTGAGGCCGAAGCCTGCGCCACGGCAGCAGGAGCGCATGAATCCTTCTGCGTGCAGTCGATTCTGCATGTTTTCAAGCATCCCTTTCCTCGCAGTGCTCCTTGCACGGTTGTGACACCCGTGAGGGCCAAGAGTTGATCTGCTTTGCATAGGGAGTATGTCCAAGCCTTGCTTCGTGATCCTTTTCCAGAATTCTTGAATCAATCAACATAGGCGCATTTTGCACATGTTCGGGGCGGCATGGGGTTCGATTCCCGTTTGTTTTACGACTTCCCATGTTGATGTTTTTGGTTCGCAAGCATCGGGGCGATCCCTAATTATAAGGGACAAAGTCTAACGTTGGCCTTTTTGGGGGTTCCCGGGCTTGAATATCCATGTTCCACGAAAATGGGAGTTCCATACATGTATCCTCTCTTTACATGTCGCTTCGTAGCACAAAGTCAAAGGGGGCCTGCTCTTGGCCCCAAGTGGGTGCCAAAAGCGAAACGTTTGTTTGTTTCTTGGGGGTTTGGCGAGTGACTTCAACTACAGGTGAACCCCCAAACGGGTTGCATTCCCTACCGGGCACAAGCAAGAAAAGGCAATCTGCCCACTGAGTTTGCACATGTTAAATTCTTGATTGGGAAGTTATGTTCATCATTTTGGTCAAGATCCGAAAAGTTCCTCATTTTGTTTGGTCAGCAGGTCAGTCATGCACGGGCTCAGCTGACTCCAGGAGAAGAAGAGGCGCTGCCTGGTCCGGCGTTTCTGCATGGGCCAACTGGTGTGGGACTGCTCCCAGCACCCCCCGCGCCCTGCAACTCGTCGGAATGCTCAAGGTTTGCTTGTTTGCTTTTTTGTTTTTCGTGTTTGGGAGGGAGTGGCCATGGGTATTCACACCATTCCCCAATAGATCACTTTTCTGGGCAGCGGATTTGCTCTTGTTGCTTGTTTGTTCCCCAACCAACTCACGCCTGCCCGTTGGAGGGGGGGAGGGAGGGGATGCCACACTCCGCGCTTCATGCAGGCGTCGCGCTCGCGCCTCCGCAGGCCCGGGTGATGGCCATCACCCCGGAGCGCGACGCGCCCTTCCTGATTCGGCACCTGGACGCTCAAAGCGCGACCTTCAAGGCGAGCGACTTAGTCGGGATACGGTCAGCCAAGCCGAAGAGTTGTTTTTTCTTCCTTTTTTGTTCTTCTTCTTTTTTTTCCCGAGTTGCGGGTGCCACTGCGCCTTTCAAAAAGGAGTGTCAGGACACCGCCCATTGTTCTCGGCGGGGGGGATTTCCCATTCGGGGAAAACTCGATTTGCTTTTGAAGGAAGTTGGAGCCTTTGGGGTGGAACTATCATGAAATCGGCCCAACAATGTCACTAGTTTCCCACCTGTGATGTTTGGATTCTTTTGTCTGGAGTCAGCATTTCTACAAAGATGTGCAACTCTTTCCAGGGATCCTTCAGTCCGGCAAACCACCAAAACCCAAGGCCGATTATCATCAGTTTGCCTTTTATTGCATAGAAGCAAGGAGATGGATACCTCCCCTCCGCCAGTGTATTTGTATTGCTCCGCCAGTTTACCTCTCCGTGCTCACAACTGGCTTCCGCCGATGTTTCTGGCAAACCTCGGGAACGGGCCAAATTGCGGAGGACTGGGCTTTTAGTTTCCGTGGGAACTTGGGAACTGCTTGCACGCTCCTGAGCGAGTTTCTTCCAGTCCTTGATTGGTGCCTTGGGTCATGCCACAAAGCTTCTTTGCACCAAATCCAGTTTGTGGGCGTTTGTGGGTCGTCAACCATGGTGAGAGTGAGTGGGTTCCACTTTGGGGAGAGTGAGACTGACACGGGTGCCTGAGCGCCATGCGGCAGGTGGGTAGCGAGGTGGCAGTGGGCGGCCGCAAAGCGGTGTGCATCTGGGACGGCCGCCCCGAGCACCACTTCGCCCGGGTGAGATGGGAGGACTCTCGGGTAGTAGAGAGCACGGGCCATGCTGAGATGAACCCCACTTTCTACTTGGGGCAGCTTCTATGGGGGCCCTTAAGCAAGGCAAGGATGGTACCCTGGGCATGAGACGACAAACGCCTCTAGATGGACGCCTCCGTGCCTCCCCAAAATGACGTTGAAGGTCTCCCACGTCAGGTTTTGAGGGTTCGGATTTGCAACATCAGGAGTTTTGAGGTGCCATCTCTTATTCTAGCCTAGTTGGTCCGGGTGATCCTCGCACGTCATTGAGCACATAGGTTGCATGTCCGCGTTTGGAGGCAGCTGCCCACCATCGCCGGGTATCGACGGGCAGAAGCATAGTTTACTCATAGAGGCCACCCGAAGTAGAAAGTGGAGCATGGAAGTTGGACCTGGGCCACGGATTGGCAAGCGGCTTTGCGCCATGTTCTAGCGCCCCTACATGTTCAAAACTCGTGAAGCAAGTTCGCGAAATGAAAGAGCCCCAGAACCGGGTGAACTCCATGTCTTTCATACATGTTGCAGATGACAGCTTGAGACATCACCATGGTCAGAAAATTGTTCCAGAACCTTTCTCAGAAACCTCCTGGGGTCAGCAATTTTTTGCGCCTCTGGGGGCTTTTCCCAGGATGGCACGGAGAGCGACATCATCCCCGCTGACGAGGTACACCTCCCGCCAGAATGCGAGGAGGCCGCCTTTGGTCGATCGATGCTTGGAGTATCTTGGAGTTGCCCTCCTAGCATCGAGCCCTGATGAATACCCTCCTCCCACTTAATGTTGACAACAGATTAATAACCGTTTATTATTTTGGGGTTTTGGTGGGGATTCAGGATTCGTCACTTTTGCAGGGGGACACCCCCATATGAATAAACGGGGTTTATTACTCCGGGGTCAACGTTGTGAATGGTGGCGCTTGGGTGGTCCGCTTTGTGCTGAGGATGCCTCTTAGACCAGTTCCCTCTAAAAGGCGCGTGCCGTTTCATTGTGGGCAGAAGGTAAAAGAACGCCTGGAGGGTTGCACCCCTGGGGATGGTTTGGTCCTTGTTTCCGGTCGTTTTTCAGGTTCATCCAAGAACAGGCGTCTCCATTTTCCCCGGGCCTTCCAGCAAGCCGCTGAGCTGCTCTCTTGTTTCCAGGTCCGTTGGGACGCCCCGCTTCCCAAAGACTTGGGGACATGTCGGATCGGGGTTTGAACTCCGAGCCGCTGAAATTCGGAGTCTGCCGTGCCTGGTAGACATGGATGTTGCTATCTAGGTTTTACATTCTGGTTTCTCCTCACCCTCCTGGTTATAACAATGGGCTGAACAGTTGCCAAGTATATAATTATATTTGTCATATGGCCTGGACTGAAGCTTGTTTTGTGGCACAGGCAAATGGTTTTGCCAATGTAGGACCCACACTACAATGGCCACCCATGGTACCAGGCTATATACCCTTGTGGTTGTACCACGTGGTCTATGATACCGTAATAATACCCACCTAGGTTTCAGGGACCCCCAAAGAGGGGGGGACCCCCCAAAAAAGACCCAACCGGCATCCTATAGCCCCTAGTCACTTGGGGGCCTTGGACGCATACATGCATATTACATATATACATTGTGTAGCATCCTATTTGGTAAGTTAAACACGCACAGACACACACCTTGCATGTATACATTAATATATATATATATAATGTGTGCAATATATTTACCTACATACCTACATGCATGCATGCATGCATACATGCATAAATGCATACATACATACGTACGTACGTACGTACAAGCGTACAAACGTACATACGTACATACGTACACACGTACACACGTACACACGTGCACACGTACACGCGCACATACGCACATACGCACATAGGTACATACGCACATACGCACATACGTGCATGCGTACATACATACATACATACATACATACATACATACATACATACATACATACATACATACATACATACATACATACATACATACATACATACATACATACATACATACATACATACATACATACATACACACATACATACATACATACATGCATACATGAATGCATGCATACATACATACACATACACATACACATACACATACACATACACATACATATACATATACATATACATATACATATACATATACATATACATATACATATACATATACATATACATATACATACATACATACGTATATCTACATATATATATATATATATTCATATGTATGTATATGTATGTATACCCCACAGGAGAACAATTGGCTGGGACATGTGAGGTCTTCGTGTCGGACTCCGACCTCGAGCCCCTGGACCTAGACCACCTGCTGCGGAAGCCGAAAGCGGCGCCGGAGGCGAAACGGATTTGGTGGTCGTGTTGTTGGATCTGCCCCCCCCCCCCCCCATTTTTCTTCCATTGGCTACTGCTCGTTTTTTTTTTTTAAATAAATGTGTGTGTTTGGTTTTGGTGTTTGTTTGGTTTTTTTTGCCAGCCGGGGGTGGGGGGTCAAACATTTTTTGAGACAAATGTGCTTCGACAAGAAGGAGGTGCCGAACCACCCAGGAAACATATTTTGCGGGTGGTTTGTGCCAATTTTAGGGTTGTGCCAAAACACAATGAGCCAAATGTGCGTCTTCAAAAGAAGAAGGGTACCATGTTGTGATGAAGAATGAGAATCAATGGTGAAGCGCTTGGTTTGTGGTGGGCCCGTGCCTGTTGCATGTACGGGCCGGGCTTGGCGATGCCTTCGGTTTTGTGATGCGTCCTGGTTGGCTCCAAAGGTATCCAGCCTTCATGGATGAGCAACGGGGAGAGATGGATTAGGATAGGCGCGGGAAAAGGGATATGGAGGAGGAGGATGCGCCGCTTTCTCCAGAATGTAGCTGAGGTCTGAAAATCTTCCATGTGGCCAGGGGCTACTTTTGTTGGGATCCCAGCGGAACATCAAACGGTCAAAGTCGCCCAAACGGTATTTGGCTGGCTACCCTTCCTCCCACTAACATGGCACCTGTGAAGAGGTACTTGGAAGATCAATTTCCTCTTGGGTCCCCCTGTCAGGTGCCATATCATTTGGGTGGAGGGTACCTGTCCGAAAAAAAGAAAGAAAGAAAAACAACAGCGACAAGGAGCCAGCGGCACCTGCGCTGAAAGCTCCGGTGGGCGTGCTGGTGAGGCCCAGCTGGGGGGAGGAGGGCATTGGGCTGAGGAGAAATAATTGGCGGTGTCCAAAACAGGGGGCCAACAAGGTGTTCCTTGTTGGATGGTGCTTAAACGGAAGCCACAAAGAACTCCCAGCTTTTTGGTCCCCGATTTTGGAGAGACACTCATTTGTGTCTTGTCTCTTACTTGTTTTACATGCCGGGAGTGGGGAAGGAGCGTGTCGGGAGCTTGGGCTTGGTCCTGCCTTTCGAGCCGAGGGACTTGGACATGGGGAAGAAACGCAGTGCCCTGCGAAGTGAAGCAGCAACCCCCAGCTTCCCAAGCGCCGGGACCAAGAAACCGACAACTTTTGGAGGCTTTTAAAGGTGATCAAGAGATAGAAGGCTCCGAAGGAGTCAGAACTCCTGGAAGGGATTAAAGATGGCAGTCTCATAGGGTTGTCCCCTTGGTTCTGGGGCGAACAAAGACAACCTTCCGGAGGTTTGCAAACTCGCTGATGATGAAGCCTGCTTATAAATACCATATTTAAGTTCTTTCTCCAGCAAGAGCAGCGAAGTCAAAGCCAATCCTTTGTGGCGGCCCTGGGCGTCACGCAGGTTCCGGGGCGTCACGCAGGTTCCGGGGCTGTTGAGCTTGGCATCAGTAATTTGACCATCCTGGCAGACCAAAACGAGTGCTTCTTGGATGTCCATGTCCAAAAAGCAGTCGGAGAGTGCTGGTATGTCTTGGTGGGACCTACATAGATGAATGAATTTCAATGGCCGGAGGGGAACCTTTTTTGGTGGACATAAGAAGGAAGGAAGCTGTGCATAGGTGTCCTTTTTGGCTGTTTTGGTGGAAAAATCGATGGCCCTGGTTTACCTCGTGGTTTCATCATCTACCAGGGCCATCTATTTGCCCTAAAACCTATAACACCGAGCAGCATGGGACAAAGAAAGCAAAACAATCCGCCCAGGCCCTCGGCCGCCCGGGCGGAGCTCCAGGTGGGCCAGGCCGACGACCTGGGGACCCATGGGATGGGTCGAGATTCCAGGATATGATGGGGACCCCTTTGGGTATGGGTCCAAGATGAAACCGGGATATGGACGGGATATGGACCGCTGGTTTATTCTTAGTCCATGTTTTTTGTTCTTTTTACCAGGGTTCGAGTTTGGAGACCGATGATTGATCCACTGCCATTTTGGGGGTCTGGCCTGAACATGAAGCAGATGGTACTCGCCGTGCACCCCAGATGTGGGCCATACCCTATTTCACAATAGAAGCGGACGAAAGGCAACTGTTCAGAGGATGGTCGTCTTCCACTCCTGTACATGTATATGACTGTTAATGGCGCCGTGCCCTGCCGGGTGGAACACTCGCAATACCTCGAGGTGAGCGCAAAGTCTTGAGTGGGGGGGGGGGAGGAAAAAGCGAAGCGCCCCGATGGGTTCAGCTGAAAACGCGGGTTTTCGCCATGTGCCGTAGCCCTTGGGCCTGCGTCTCAGAATGGCAGAGCCTCCAGTTTCCAGGGTGCTGAGTGTCCTGTCTTCAGTTTCTCCGAAAGCTGAAAGCCAAGAGGGGGAAGGTCGTATTTTGATTTCTGAGACCTCACATTGATTGGATCTCAGTCACTGAATTTAGCCACAGAGCCATCAGATTGCCCAACCTTAAGAATGAAACTGCGGGAGTGACCTGTGGGTTGCTCTATTGGAGGTAGGCCAACATCAGGTCTTTTTCCTTTCGGGTCAGGCAGGGATCCCTGAGTTTCCTTTGTTTCAACCAGTGGTGGCATTAGGTCCATTTGCTTTCGTAGCAGCTGCCACCTCCATAAAGACAGCAAATGAGAATTCTCACTGAAAAGCATTGCCTTTCTACGTAATGCACAACCCCCCCGCCAGTTTTCCACGTAATGATTAATTAACACCAGCAGGTCTCATGTTTGCACCCTGCTTCCCACGGGGCTTTTACCTGGAAGTTACCGTAAGTTCCGTGAAGGCAGCAAGTAAACCACCGGCCAAGTTGGGAGAGGTGGACACGAGTGAACCCTGGTGCGACGCGCATCCAGCTGGCGCCAGCCGGTGGTCAAATCGGTCCCCGGGAGGTGGCGTGGTGCCAGCAGCCCCAGTGCCCTCCGTGGCCCGCGAAGCTCATCTCCTTCACCGGCCGCTCGGTTTTCCATCGGCGACGCAGGCTGTATGGAACCGGAGAACCAGGCGACCATGACCTACCAGAGAACCAGGCGACCATGAGCTAACTTTCTTTTTTCAAAGTCAAAAAGCACAGAGGCCTAAAGTTGGCGGTTGGCGTCTGTGCAACTTTGCAAAGGGATCTTGTGCATTGGGCAGTTTGGGCACCCGACTTCTGGGGTCTCAATCTGCGGGAAAAGGCTCGAGAGGGGCGCGCCATGCGCGGCATAGGGGGGCCTGACTCTTTGAGGAAAGGGCTTGAAATGGATTGAGTAAAAGGAGTGGGGAGCCTTCGAAAATGAGATGTAGCCACTGTCCCAGAGGCATAGATCAGTAGCGAGTCCGAACGCGAGCATCCAACGGCCATGTTTTGGGTGCGGGAGGGCCGGGGAGGGATAGAGACAGGATCCCCGTGCGCCATGCATGGCGCCCATGTGGTTTACACGGGCAGGTGCCGCCGTGTTCTCGGCAATGGCTTCTTGGTGCCAGGCGCCGTGCTCCCTGGGCGTTGTGCCAGGGGCAGAGTCGCCCTGAAGCTGGGCGTGGCCAGCAGCAAGGCCGCAAAGCCCACCTTTTGGCCTTTAAACCGCTTTTTGGTTTTGGTCTATTTCGAGTCTGTCCCAAAAGCCGCAACTTGTGCTTATCACCTTTAAGTGAGGCGGCTCTCTGGAGGTTGAAGTGGGCATGGCCGAAACTGTGCGCATCGGTTGTGCTGCCTGCTGTGACGCCGACCTGTGTGTGGGTGACATGGTCCGTCGCACTGGCGCTAGAGACAACGGCGTGGTGCTTGGAGCCGCTGGACCCGTAGGAGGCGTCATGGTGATGTTCGAGAGTGATGTGTTGCCAGTCCATGTGGCAAGTTCCGAGCTTTGCTGGCATGGGCGCTGCAAAGCCGTTGAAGCCAGCGTAAGCCTCTCCAACTGGAACACCTTCTTCGAGCTGGGCGATCTTATGCGCCTGCGGCTAGTCGGCAGGAACTGCGCACCTGCATATTCCTGGTGGGTTTCTCAATGGGTGGCTGCAGTGGATGGCAGCAAGCATGCAAATCTTGCCTGGGTCGACCGGGTCATCCGTCACAACTTGGCTCCGCGCAGGCCTGCCCATGGGGGGCAAGCTGGGCCGGCTGTCCAGCCACGGTGCATGGTGAATGAGCTGGTTTTGCGTGCACTGCTTCCAGAGCGTGTGCACGCCATCTTGGGCCGCAAGGATGACATACAGCCGCAGCTGCTCCAAACATTGACGCTGGACGGCTTTGTGAATCCGGACCTCAACAAGGAGTACACCGCGCGCCTGGGGAAAGCGTTTGGCGTTCACGGCCGGAACACGTTTTGGTCCAATGAGTGCAGGCATTTCCTCTTCTGGCACCCATCCAAGTGTTGGAGCCTTGCCCCAGCCACAGAATGGTTCACAGTCAAGCTTGAAGGGGATGGCGGCCTTTGCGCACACACCAAGAACGGCGTGGAGCTGCAGAAAGCCGTCGGCTGGTTCGAGTTTGCTGGGCCAGGGGCGCCCTTCGAGTTTCAGAGATCGGCGTGTGTGAAGGCAGTCTGTGAATCCAAGATCTCGATCAGGGTCAAGAAGGATTCCTTACTTGACACGATTCCCGGAGCTGCACAGGTACTCCAAGTGTTCGGCCACAAAGCCACTTCAGCTGCGGACGGAGAGCTCGTGGCTCTTTGCCGTATGCTGCAGGAATACCCAACAGATGGGGGACGCCTGGCCTCCAGTCTTCGATGCGGGCCCTGGCAGCTTCTTGATTTGGACTTTCTGGACATTTGCCAGGAGGCCCAGCACCTCGCTGCAAGGTTGGAAGAGGACAGCGCAGCTGCTGTAGCCGACCTTGTTGCGGCAGAGGCGCGTGAACGAGCCCAAAGCCGAGTTCAGCCCAAGAGCCGGAAGAACCGGAGGAAGAAGCGCAGCAAGTCCGGCCCGCGGCCATCCATGCCGGACGCAGAGTCGGAGAGCGACGCCAGCGCCGGGCCCGAAGCGGCTGTTTCAGAGGCAAGGGCGCAGGACATCTCCGAGCAGCTGGGCCCATTGCGCCACAGCTTCCCCATGTTTGATGATGACATCCTGGGGGAGCACTGAATCTCGATGCCAACTAACACATGTTTGCGCCAATTTTCCCCAGCGGAAGCCAAAAGCGGTTTCATTTCCGTCCAGACCCCCCATCCAAATTCCAGGGATGAAGTCGAGCTATGACTTGGAGCAGGCTGTTCTGTCGCTCTCGGCCCTGGAGGCCGAGCCCGCCGTGGTCTTGGAGCCGGCGGACCTACCCACCCATCAGCGCAGGGAGAGGAGCGGCAGTCCCCGACTGATCATCGGGAATGTCATCGCGCGCACCGACCACGCGCGCTTGCCGCTCTACTGCTTTGTCGTGCTGGTCGTCACTTCAGAGTCGGCGAGGCACAAGCCCGGCCGCATAGTGCGGCCAATCCCTGAGGACAGGTTCCGCATGCTTGGGGATGAGAAGGGCCACTTCTGGAAAAAGAAGGCCAGGATTCCAAAGGTGGGCGACGTTGTGTATGTTCAGTTCTTTGAGGAGGACAACAATGCGTCACTGATGAGCTATCCTCACAAAAATGAAGACTTGCTGTGCACATCGCTGACTCTGAGGCAAGAAGGCAACCTGCAGAGGAACTCTGCCGCGCACGACTCGTTGATGTCCATGCTTGTGGAGGATGTTGAGAAGAAATGGCCATGGAGAAAAGCCCTTGGGAAATTCGAGTCCGTCCAACCAGGAAAATACATTTGGTACGTTCACGCTTCCCAGCACAGGCTTCCGTCAGTCATCATCCTGTTGCTGAAGCATCCCGAGTCTGTGAGTTTTAAGTATAGGAATGACTCCAGCGACAAGATCAGTGTTGACTTCAAAGCTGGGCGCCGTCGTTTGACCGACGTCGCGGTGACTGCGGCGGGGTTCACTGGTCAACCCTTGGAGCTCAACCGACAATTTCAAGAAAGGGCATTCGAGCAGGTGCCTTCGCTCAGTTGGTGGCTTTGCCAAGAGGCTATCCGTTGTGCCATTTACCCTCTCTCCAACGAATCATGCAAGGGGACAGGGTTTTACACGACTACTGGAACGAACCCAAAGCTCTTGAAGGCACCGACAAGTCCACTTCCATAATGGGAAAAAAAAACAGGGCAACAGTTGCCATTTGTGAGGAGGCACACCCATGACTGAGTAATAGGTTTGACCGTGGGAGGGGGGATGTGTGGCACGCTGCGGCACGTCAGGACCAGCTCTTTGTGCTTGGCTTGGCGAGGGCGGAGCATCGCGGGCCCGAGGGCTACAATCGCCTAGGGGAGTGCTCCGAGGCTTTGCTGAGGCAACTTGAAGAGGAAGCCTTTGAGGAGTATTGCGGCTCCACTGCAGTTGGTTTGGATTGTTCAAAGATTCCTGTCTTCAATGTGTCCAAGGTGTTTTTCCTCATGGTAAAGATGGCCAGGCCAAGGTTGCATTTGTCCAATGACCAGGTCAGCTGATGCTGATCGGAGTCATCGAGATGCCCAGAAAAGGCTGTGGCCATGAGATCCATTCCACCAGGGATGGCTTCCATGGCGTGGCCCCACATGCCAGCCGCGCAGCAAGCGCCCGGCGCTCGCCGGAACCCCGGCCAGAAGGCGCTTGGAGGCCGACGCTGCGTGGAAGTGGGCTGGCGCGGAGGCGATGGAATATGACGTGATATGATGTGACGCGGCCCCGCAAGTCAATGACCCAGCTTAATTGGTACGGAGCGTGATGTTGGCATGCTTAAGGCCCCAAAGTACGGGGCTCTTAGTACTGAAAGCTACAAATTTGGAGAGCACTTCCGAAAACAGAATGCTTACCCGGCTTCTACAGAGTGCTGGCGATGATGACGCAATTAAGCTGGGCTGTTGGATTTGCAGGGGCCCTGTTGACATTTATCACGAGGCCCATTGCAAAATTGAATGTGCGGTCCAGGCAGCCTCTTTGGTGAGAGCTGACCATGATCCGAGGGCTTGAGCTGTTCGAGGCAATTAAAAGTGACGTATCGGGGTCCTCATGTGTTGGTGGTGTTCACTTTGGAGCTCTCCGAGGCGGCTTGCAAACAGCGTGGTGTCCCCGAGGTGCTGTCATTCCTTCAGCATTCTCTTTTTGCGTCATGAATGCCTTCGTTTGGGAAAACCCAGGGCAACGAATCAATTTCGAGGGATCCCTACTTCGCGACAATCTACGCCGCAGACATTTTTCGGGGTTCAAGCCGCTCTGCAAGCGCAGCGCCGCAACAGATGCTGTGCCTGCCGTGGCCTTGCATCGCTGTGCGCATCAAGCCGGACAAGGCGGATACGTCTCACAATGAGTTGCACTTGCTCCAGGTGGCTTGTTGCTGTTCGGCTCCAATTCAAAGCCATTCAAAAGCCGGGTATTGTCCTGAATCCCATCCGCAAAGCGATTTTGAGAATGTACAGCAACTTTTGTGAGAGGGCAGGTCCAATAGATCACTTCCAGGTAGATTGGTAAAATGGAACGCCCATTGATTGGGCAAGGAGAGGTTCGGGGTCAGGGCACGACCCGTCCCTCTCAGGGCCGATTCGAGATCGAGGATGACATGGTCAAGCCAGAAAGTACGACGCGAAGCGAGCCGAGCGAGCCCCGCGAACGGCGAGTCAAGGCACGAATGCAGGAAGCGGCCGATGTCGCGCACCTTGAGTTCTTAGGTAGCTACATGTCCAAACTGTTTATACCATTTGTTGGGTCACAAATGCGGGCAGCTGGATATTGAGGTGACCTTCACAAACTGAAGGTCGGGGTTGCGGACCGCCGCAGGCTCGCGATGACGTCCCGGAGAGGACGTCGCCGCAGCGCATGAAGGACCGCGAAACGTGGGAGCGTAGTTCTGGCAGGTGTAATGAACAGAGGTATGCATAATAAGGGTTGGCTCGCTCAGGACAGGCCGGAGCAGTTCTCTCGCGCCCTACAGAAGGCAAGGAGTTTGGCCAAGGCAGGGCCCTACTCAGAGAGCCAAAGGGGTGTTGGAGAAAACGGGTGCTTGAACCAAGTTGGGAGGCGTCACCCCCAATGTGTGCACTCGGTGAACAAGTCTGGTATATGCGCTCCCTTCAAAATAAACTTGGTGGTAACCCCAGTCATCCCCTTAGTTTCCACTGGGCCACTAGCTGTTAGAGTCCTTAGGGGATCTGAAAACGGAGAGCCCAGCGCCCGAGGTCTTCCGCAAGGCCCGGCCTAAGGAAGACTCCAAAGGCCCAGGCGAGAGTAGCGGACGATTCGACGATCCAAGTTTCGCGATTCGAGAGGGTCGGGAGCGGCGGGGGAGGGGCGGCGTTCGTTTGGCGGTGTCTTGGTTTGGTTGTTGAGAGTGCCGATGCATGAGGTGGATTTGAGAAGTGCACTTGCTACTCGTGTGCTTGATGTAAACGTGGCTGCAAGGGCAATCGCAATGTTGCCAGCAATAGTTTGCCGATTTTGTTGGGTGTCGGGCCTTTTCGTTTGCCTAGTTCGGGCGCCAGGTGGGAATCACCAGGAAAACACCAGTAGAATCTCCTCGACATCCCTCGTTTTGACACACATCACGTATTTTATGCTGCCAGCTGATCGCTTGTTTTTCGTTCCGTCTAAATGCTGCGTGTTCTATGTGGGTTGCACCGTGCCGCTCTTTGTATGCCAGAGGGCCCTGCGCACTGGCGCCCAGTCTCATCATATTCTGAGCCACCAATTATGGCGACTTCACCCGCCATGTGAACTGGTTTCCGGCTCATAGTCAAACTCTGAAACTCCCTGAAAAGGTTCACGACATTTTGACCTGCCACGTTGAGCACAGCCCCGCAGGCACTGTGGTGGATGGCCAAGTAGTGAGGCAACCGGAGGTGGGCCATAGGGCTTTGAGGGCAGGGGGGGGGCAGGATGACTCATGCGGGCTTGTCTCCAAATAGGATCAAAGGGATGGGCATTTCCTTCAACAAAATGGCCCCCTCGCATCACGGCTTAATAGTTAGCTTGCGGGTCCTGGGTTGTTTCTTCATGTGTCTTTGTGTCACTGATTGTGACAGATTTGCCCAAGTAAAATCAGAACCGCGGCGTTCCTTTTCATCTTCTTGGAGGTGGCAACCCATTTTCTGCTTTGTGTGGCAAGGCAGCCTTCTCCCCTCTGCTTGTGGTAGGATCGGATCACACAGGGAAAACACGATCCACTCCTTTCAGTTTGGTTCTAACCAGGCGGAATCCATCTATTTGCAAGGGACACCTAGGACACCTAGGCTGCTGTCCGGTCCTCTGTCAAAGGCTGATTGTTATGAAATTATGGCCATTTTGGACGGTTTTGAGGCTGCTTGACTAGGAGATACTAGGAGTCATACCAGGAGTTCACATGCCGCGCACATTGACCCCCTTCCTGAAAACTTTGCTGCCAATTGCGACAAGCACCTTCTGTGTTCGGAGCCCCGGCTTGCCCAAATAGCTGCGTGAGAAAAGCCAACTAATTATCGCCGTCATTGGCATGAACCGTGGTTGCCGCACCGCTTGTGCATTGCACTTGCGCGTCAGTCTTGAATGCTTCCAGGTTGCAAGAATCTCGGAACCACCGCCCATCCTGTGAAGTCAACCTGGGATTGGTCACCTTCCCGGTCGATTATTCGGAGGGGGACGATGTTAGCTTATTGAGGGAACACCGGTTCACCAGCAAGGCAGATGGATCCGGGGTCTGCATGACTCCAGAACTAGGGTCTGGACGTGCTTTTGGTGGATTCAACTTGTTCTACTCCCCGGTTTGGTGCTCTTATCTCTCTCTTTTTTGGGTATCATTCGATGGGTCCACAGATTCGGCGCATCCAAAGGATTCCCTGGACATATTGCCATGTTGACCTTCCAAAAGTGGGCGACACCGCCAATTTGTCCTGGGTTCCCACAAGCAGTTTTTGCTTGTGGTGATTTTGGGCATCACCTCACCTTTGCCACTGGAAAGTGAGATGCCTTTTGGATCGAAGCGATATTTAGTGAAGCCAGGGACCCCTGCAACCCTTTCCGACCCATGTTTGGAGCCATAAACGACCTTTTATAATGACTTAGGGTCATTTTCTGCCCGCGCCATTTCCTTGAACCGCTCCATGTTCCTCCATTTGCGAAATATTGTTGTTTTAACTATTGTTTTTTTTTCCAGGGGTCTCAACGAAATCGTCTCAGAGGGCGCCCAGATTTGGGTGTCACACGGGTTCCCCTTGCCAGGACGGCTCCTGCCTCTTCCATAGCCTCGCCTTCGGCCTGGCCGACGGCACGCGCGGCGAGGAGCTGCGCCGCCAGATCGCCAAGGCCGGACGCGAAGTGGGGGAAGTCGGGGCAGTTCCGCGGCTTTGGACATCTTTTAGAGCCTTCAAGTGCGCATGCTCCCCACACCCCGCAAGAAGTGGGACTACTTTGTGTGTGTGTGTGTGTGTGTGTGTGTGTGTGTGTGTGTGTGTGTGTGTGTGTGTGTGTTTTTTTGGCGCAGGGAGAAGGAACATGATCTATTGTGAGTAACCATCAGCTAGCACAATGTGTGCTGACTCTACCTACTGCTCTTGATTGTTACTCACTATAAGGCGCTAAAGAGTCCGCTATGATCATGAGATATTTTGGTTTGACAGTACCCCGGAGTCCGATTGTTTTCTTTGTTATGCTACTCGAGGTAAACTCCAAAATGAGAAGTGAACAACGGGGCATGAAAAGTGCTTCATTGTTGCCTTGAGGTCTGGCCGACAGTCCTCACCCACGGGAAACAGACCGTCAGAAATTGACTCAGAGCCGTAGCAACGGGAGACATTGCGGCACCTCACACTTGCTTTTGGGGCCATCAAGGCCCACTAAGATCAAAGCATGCCATCAAAAGATGATCATGGATTGTTTTCGTGGGATACTCTGTAAGCATTTGCATGTGAATTGAACCCCCCCGCATGTCTTGACACCTTCCTTCTGCAAATCTATTGGCTTATGAGCCCTTTAAGCTTTTCTTCGCGGAGCCTCAGGACGACTACTCCAAAGGTGCCGAGCAAAGTTACGCTTCTAATGCCACCAGGAATTAGGAGGAGTGGCCCGCCAGGCAACCCGCAAGCTCCGTCCCTGCTTCCTTTTACCCAGTTGTTCAGTGGCACCCTTTTGCCCATTTTTTTTGGTGGCTGCCCGCTAAAAATGGTCTTCCCGAAAAAGGGTGTTCTTTTTTTCCAGGGTCACTGAACAACTGAGTTTAGTTGTCCAATTCGGGGTGTGGCTTAGGATTGCCTTCGCACAAGCGCAAGGTACCCAAACCGTCCACACCACCCAAAACCATCCAACGGAACTCAATACCACCCGCGCATTTTCCGAATCGCCTAAAGCAACCTCAACGAAAACCGCCCACAAATCTTGGAACGCGTCCAAGCCAACCATACCCCTGGAAATCCACGACTGTTTTTTAAACGTCCTTTGCACCTCGCCTGTTGTTTGCAGCTAAAGCCTGTTTTTTGCGCCTGCAGTGAGCGATGGCGTGGTATTTGATGGATTATTCATGCTGTTGCCACGTTTAGATTGCACAAAGCCAGTTCCACCCCAACATGTCTTGACACAACAATTTTGGTGTGAGCATAGCGGTCCGTCATGTACGCAAAGTAGCGTGAAATCACTGTGAAAATACTGTGAAATTGGCGTGAAAGCCTGTTTTCCAGCGTGAAAGCACGTTTTCTGCCGTGAATTTTGACACCGGTGAATCTATGTGTTTCAGCCTGTCCTTTGATAATCCCTCTGCTTGTTTTGTGGGAACGGAGGTCAAGTGTTTGCACACTTTGGTCCTGAGCACGTGCGGCGTCCGAATTGTTCAATGATATCAGCTGAGCTTGGACAAAACTACTCCTGGCAAAAAACCGCCTTTCACAGAAAACATGCAAACTAAACCGCCTTTGGAACCCCAGGGATACCTTAACCAAAGAGGCCCGCAAATCCCTGAACTCATTAAAAACAACCGCAACTTATTTAACCCTTTTGTTTCTTCCATGATTTTACCCGGTGCTTCCAGCCACAACTAAAGTGGCAAAAATCCTCCAGAACCCAATTCTAACAGGACCTCCGCCCCTGAAGGCAAACTCCAGAGAGGTGAAGGGAAACAAAAACAGCAAATTTGGGGACAGAGTTTGTTTCACCCATGGGAAACCCACCTAAAATTAAATATGCAAGTGGTCCCCTTGCCAGGAGATGCGCGGGCAAAACAACATGCTTTGAGCTTCGGCCTAGTTTTTTTTGGGGGGGAAATCTTTGAGACAAAGTTTGTTTCACCCATGGGACACCCTAAATGAACACATGCCAAGTGGTTCCCTGTGCCGGATGTTTGCTTAGGCCAAGGCTTGGGTTCCGTGAGGGTTAAAAACCGGATCCGTTTCCCAGGGTTTCCGGAGGTTTTCTAGAAAGGATCCCTGGAAAGAATGGAAATGGAAGGTAGCACTAGATTAATCGCTTTGTGCCCTCGAGGTGATCCGGGAGAAGCCCTCCCTGCAGGTGGCGGATGTGAAGATCAGCGACTGGCTGAGCTGGTCCTGTGAGGACCCAAGCGCTTGCTACTTCCAGCCGGCCCAAGGGACCCCGGTACCAAGAAGCAGTGGGTTTTCTGGTTGGCTTCGAAAAAAAGCTGTCAATGGTTCTTAAAATAGATGGATTTTATTGATAAGTTTCAGTGAGCCAGATGAGTCGATGTTTGATCCTGAAATGTCAAAGGCACTTCTATGGCCTTTGAACACTGACTTTGCAAACTATCGCGCAATTGGCAATGGGAGAGCCAAGGGAACTCAGCCCTTTGCCATGGGGCTCCTCTGGGAAAGCTGGTTATTTGTTGCAAAGAGGTGGAACAACGCACCCTACACAGCGAAACGATTCAGCAGCCCATATGTTTTCTTAACGAGTGCTTCCTTGGACGCAAAAGACGGCGAAAACTGCTTGGGGTTTCTGAAGCTGTTGCTGGCCCTGGGATGCCGAATCGGATCCGCCGAATCTGTCGTTGGAGGACCCAGCGGGCTACGTGCAGGCCTTGGCCAAATCCGCCTGGGGCGGTGGCCTGGAGATGGCGGTGGCCAGCAAGATCCGGAAAGTGCCCCTCGCCCCAAACCGAAAACGCAAGCGTTTCCGCTTGCGCGCCGAAAACGGACGACGGAAAAAAAGCCGCGGGAAGGCGGGGAAGCCGTTTTTTTTTTTTGGGGGGGGGTTGTTCCAGAAAGAAAGACGAGGGGGGGGGGCGTGTGTGATTTTCCGCAAAGGGTTGCAGATTAACATTAGGCACGCCCCCCCCATGAACCCGAATGAATGTCGACTCCGGATGTAACCTGGCAGGTAAACAGGCGTGTGTTGCCACCCCAAAGCGAAGGATCCCCTCTTGAATAATGTCACATCATTTTCTCAAGCGGGCTAGTCCTGGTTTTATTTTGGTAAAGGAATCCTTCGTTTTTGGGCGGGGGGAGGGTGGGGGAGGTACCCATTTCATGTTTATCAATTTTGTTTAGGCTTCCATTTGGGAGCCTCCCTAGGTTGGCACAGTGTCTTGTCTTTCGATGCCCCCAACAATTGTGATCTTCTCCCTTGAATCCACGCCCGTTCGATCGGACAACGAAAGCAAGACACATCCCTCCCTCCCCCCTCCCCCCTCCCTCCTCCCCCCTCCCCCCCTCCCGTCCCCTCCCCCCTCCCGTCCCCTCCCCCCTCCCGTCCCCTCCCCCCTCCCTCCCTCCCTCTGAGGAACGTGAATGTCTACGAGGAGGCCGAGGGCCGCTTCCGTTGCATCGCGGAGTTCACCGAGCCCCTCGCGAAGCGTACGGTGCACTTGGTCTACAGGACCCGGAACTGGCAGGTGGGGAGGAAGGAGTGGAGGAAGGCCTGCAGGAATTAACCAGCGACATACAAATAATACCCCCAGTCAAGGCTCCGAGCCCGGGCAACATGTGTCAGCATGCATCGCAATTGCTTAGTGTTAGGCACATTCCTTCGCCCGTAGCCAGAGTTTCCAAAAGTCCCTTTTTTGGAGAGGCGGGGGTGTAGCCCAACAAAATGTTGGGAGGGAATTCTTCTGGCAGCGGCGCGTTGTCAGACACCTTGGGTCGCAAGCGAAGGCAAAGGTTTTTGTGGGATGGCATCTTGTTTGCTGCCAACTGCACGCAGGCCTCCGGCCCATCGAACCTTTGGATCGCACGTATTTGGGGCCATTCAGGGTATATTGAGGGCAAGCAGCGTGCGTTGGGAAGGGCCTCCATCCATTTCAAAGGTCCCTTTGCTCATGTTCCAGCTTTGCTTTCCCCGGTGGTTGCGCTCCCGCATCCCCCATTAGCCCCACTCGCAAAGTCAGGTCCTCCGCCCCGTTTCTCACTGTTCGGGCTCTATTCCAGGTTTGACTTAATAGTTTGGAGTGAGATACTTGGTGGGTTTGGGAGCTTTGAGGCTGCAAGGGTTCCGCTATGCTGAGGCTCAGGGAAATCTTGAAGACATTCATTAGGTAGTTCTGGTCATAAGCCCCTGTAAGTTCTGTGCTAGCAGTGGTAGAAGTGGTAGTAGTGGTGGTAGCAGTAGTAGTGGTAGTAGTGGTGGTAGTGGTGGTAGTAGCAGTAGTAGTAGTAGTAGTAGTAGGGGTTTTCTTTGCCCTCGTTGGGTTGAAGGGAGCTAGCTCGCTCAGCTGGTCGAAAAAGAAAAACACAACACGGCACATGATGAACATCCTAGACTTGCTTTTTGTCTTTGCTCGGGTTCGCGAAACATCGTAATCTTTGTCATGATTATTGCGCACGGAATGGATGCATCCAGGTGTGTGTGAAGAGGGATGCTTCAGGAAAGCATCGGCATTTGGTCCCGTCTCATCATTCTTCACTTATCTTTTTTGAAAGGGCATTCACTTAGCCTTCTCTTGCAGAAAGCATGTATTGTCCCACGAGCAGCAAAAATCAAACTCGTGATATTCGGAAAACCCAAGCCCCTTGCATGGTGTTGCGACCGAAGGTGTCCCCTTTTCCGTCAATCTGGTTGCACATAGATGATTCAAGCTTGGCACTAATAATGATAATAATATACCCGTGCCTTTGATTTGTCCAACATATTTGCTATGGTTTGGACCCTTTTTGACACCATTTGCGGCACAACCTCATTGGATGGTGTCATGAGGCCTCGGCCATGTTAGTTTAGTTTTTTCGAGCTGAACAAACTGTCCCCCAGAGCCCGCGCGCGGAAGCCCGTGGAAGCAGAAGCAGAAGTAGTAGGAGTCGTCGTCGTTTTCAGTTTCTGTTCCGCAAGGGAGGGCCCTGTTTCACAACTCAAGGTCTTCAAATGATTCAAATCCCTTTGAAGCTGCTGTTTGAGCCAATGGTTATGATTGACCAGGGCGGCCATCGCTTGCTTCGGCGCATGCGCCGCTCTTGGATTGCCATGCCTTCAAGCCGCGCCAGGACCCAGCCTTGCGCCCACTACGACGCCTTGCAAATTCGAAAGTGAGAGACATCCCAACCGTCACCCGGAGATCGTGTGGCGCGAGGGCCCACAGTTGAATAACTCTTGAGCTGACACGTGAGGGTTTGTCCGAGGCTCGACACCCGTTTGGGCCTCGCAGTCCCACTTTAATATAGCTGCGTGTAAAAGGCGGTTCAACTGGCTGGATCCAAATTCGGCCGCTTGGACAAACCCTCAGAATGCTGATTCTTGTCGTGGATGGCGGGATCTAGTTGAATCAATGGATAAATGGATGGCATAGATGGACGGGACCAAGTGAGCACTAAGCACCTCGTTCAGTCAGAGGCTTCGTCAATAAAAGACCTCCACCCTAAGTCAGCGGTAGATTAAGCTTTGACGTCGGCTGGGTCCTGCCCTGGCAAGCGGCCTTGCAGTTGGCCCACAAATGGCCCCTTCCATGGAAGGGGCCTTCAGGCCTGCTTTGCAGGCACATCCCAGGTGCTTTTCATATGCCCGCAACATAGCTAAAGTCAACTTGCGAATCACATGTGTTCTTCGCTCGGGCCGATGGGACCTTGGCATTCGGACGAAGCCGTGATGCCAATGTGCCTGCCTTCAGCTCACCACCCCAACCTCTGCCTTGTGCGCAGTGTAAGCTGGAACCGGGCCACTTGTGTCGCCCAATTAAATGAGCGTGCTCTCCCTTCCGGTCCATTTTTTTTCTTCTTGGCGGGCATCCCTCCGGCCAAGTGACAAACAACTCCTTGGCTTCAAATCTCAGGCTCCCATTCTAGAGGGCCGAAAAAAAAGAAGAAGCTCAGTGTCCGGATCGGATCGCGCTGGAGATCGCACGCGCAGCTCACTGCGCTTGCGAGGGCGCTTCGGATGCTTTGCCGCTCGAGGCCGGTGCCTCGAAGCGGCAAGAGCCAATGGGCGCGCGAGCAGCACCGGGCAGATGTAGATGGCCCCGGTTGGGAAACGTCATTTTTTCTTCAGGTCGCTCAAGTGTCATAGAGTGTGGTCATGTGTTCTATGTGTTTTGATGTTCCGGATAAACCAGGCCCTATTCACAGATGCTAGAGAAAAAAACAAGATAGCTATGGCTCAATTTCAAGCCATAGGAGTTCACCCGCATTTTAATACACAGCGGTTTGGTTTTGGGGGGCACCCATGTTTCACAACATCAAAGGTGTCTTCTTGTGAGGGGCACTCTCTTTGGGCCTGGTTTGAAAGAGAGACCGAAAGTTGAAGCCTTTGGATTTTTAGGAGGTCCCCTGCAAACAAACTTTGCCCATCAACGGGGAATGAAGAGCAGCCCTGTTCCTTTCGCACCCCCCTTTGGAGCATCCGATTCGCGACGGAATCAAATCAGGCGGAACGTCCGTCCCTCAGCGGCTGTTCCTGATAGTGCACGGGTCGCTGGAAATCCAGAACCCCGGACTGAATGCGGCTCGAGGCGGCTCCGGAACTGCCAACCCCAAAATCCCAGAGCTCGTAGCAGCTCCAAATGATTCTTGCGCCATGTCTCCGTGCCACCAAGCAGAGACACTTGTTCATTCGAAGGGCAATGACTTGTGAATCTGCAATTCCAGACTAATGAATACACGTTATGCAGATTCATGATATGGCAAAAGGCATATTTCCAGTTTGAAGGTGTAGCTACTTCAGCATGCATGTTTTACCGACTTCCATGGGAACTCAAGAGGAAATCCTCGCCTGACCTGCAATGCGCAAGCATGCAGCTGGCACCAGTCCTTTTGCCGTTGGCAACCGGCTGCTTTCCTCAGAGACGCAGACCTGATGCAGTACCCACACCTACCGCGGAAAAGTATGCTGCGTCCATGGCAATGCGCGATGGCTTTTCGGTTGCTGGTACTGATTCGGCTTGGCAAGGCAATACATTGCCTTGCCAAGACCAGAGTGCAAGTTAATCAATTGTTGTTTCCCCTCAGTATCCAGCTAGTGGAGATCATCATTTTGTTGAGGGAAGAACAGCCCTTCGTCCGGTCCTTTGCCAGCCAATCATACTCCAAAGGCACTCACAAGGTTGGGGAAAAGCATCCAGTTGGACCCAGCAGCAAGCTAGATGAAAGACACCCCTCCGCCCCCAAACAAAAGCGACAATGCACAACTCCTGCCAGTATGGTGCCAACCAGTTTGCCAACACCAACTCCAAAGTCATAGTCCTTCATTGACGAGACAACACTAGCCAGCCACATCCATTTTACTTTATACAATTTGTTTAGATTTTATAAGCCAGCTGCACACTGCCACGGTGCAGCCAGCAGTCCATGTTGCCCACAAGTTTGTCCATTGCCCTTTCGAGCTCAATTGTTGGGCAGCGCATGTAGAACATACCCACGCTCGGCAAAGCTCATAAGTTTGTGAACCGTCTATTGCATACCAACATGCATGTGTCGTGCAAGTGCGATATTGCTCACAGTTTGCCACACATCCGCATGCGACATAGGTACTTACTTGCGACAATTCTATCACCATGACAGACCCCCCGAACCTCCCCCCTTGGACTGTTTGAGCTGAACAAGTGCCCTGCTGGGGGTCGTGAACCTGAATTTGGCCCAGGATTCGTTCTAGGGCCATAGCCATGGCCAACAAATGGTTTTTCCTTCTTTTTTGTAAATACAATTGGGTTGGGTTGTTATTTCATGTTTAATAGTAATAATAACAAACAAAGCAAAACTTTGCATTGGAGACTTTCCATTGCAGCTCCATTCCACATGGCTGCTGCTATTCAAGCGTAAGGGCTTGGACCGGTTTACAGGACGGGTCCACATGCCCCTGGAGGCGCCCAATGGCTTGAAGTTTTAGCTGTGCGTCCAGGACTGTTTCGATTCACGCACAAATTTGCTGCTTCACCAAGAGTAAGGGGCAAACTACATTTGCTTTTAGGTGCCGTCGCAAACGGACAAGGTGCTTGTGGTTTGCTTGCATCCGACCACAGCCGAGGTTCCGACGTGGCTTGGCCGATTCATCGCCGGCACTGTATAGACTGGGCATGGGGCCTAAAGGCCGTTGCTAGATCCCGGATTTCGCTCGGATGATCCACGGGAGGAATCACGCGATGGCACAGATGCGTTTCCATTAGGGGGAGCCTTCACCCACATATCCCCAGGTCCAATGTAAGAGGGAATGGTCCGAGGAGACGCAGGTTGGTAGGCATTGCGCAAACATGGTGCCAGGGCTGTAATTTGGCAGTTGATGCGTCCAAGCGGTGTTTGATTTGCGGTGGGAGTTCCTCGTGGATTCTAATTGACTGTGCCGTTGCAAGGTGTGATCCTTTCGGGCTCGAAACAAGTTTGCCCAAAGAGCCACCAGCATTGGCAAAAGTGATGTTGAGGTGATTGCGCGGTGAAGGGTGAGCAATCATGCGGACCAGTGATTCACACATGTTCAGCTCAACTTTATCGCCGCAATCAACACCTGGGCAGTCTCAGCAACAAGTTGGGCCCTCGTTTTGGTTCAGTTCATTTTTTGCGGTAGGTTTGTGACTCTGCTGATTGTGACTCAACTGATGGGCCCCATCCTGCCAAGCTTTGGCTTGGTTGCCATTTGAGGGCAGTTTTCCGGTGTCCAAATCACGGCAGTTTTCCGGGGTCCAAATCAATGTCCAAATCAAATCCTTGCATTTACTGTCCCAATCCCATCTTGCAATCGAGTGCCCAAGTCGCTAAGCAATGAGCAAGCATTGCGTGGGTCAAGTTCCCGGAGCTATGCCGAACTTGGTTCACGAGAAGGTGATTGTGCGAGTGTTTTTGTTTTTGGTTTGATAGCTCTCAGGTTCCCGTAGTTCCGTTTTGGGGATGGTTTAGACAATACGGTCAACAATCTTGATGAGTGCTAAATCACATGATTGATTTTCACCTCAAGGGCGATTCTTGAGGATGGATAGAGTATCGACTGTCCAAGGTCCCTTCGCAAGCATAGGACTTGGCTTGGACTTCTGCCCTTAACGGATGCCATTGGGATGTTTGCCCCCCAAATTCCCATTTGTTTTTATTTGAGCCTAAACCACCCGGGGGGGGGGGGGGGATGGGTTTGAGGGCGGAAACAGGAGAATCCCCCAAATTCCCATCTGTTTTGAGCCTACAAAGCCGGGGGGGGGGGGGGATGGGTAGGGCCCAAGCCGGAGAACTTCCTCTGTCGCCCGAGCGCTCGGTGCACCGAACCGAGAGATTTCGAGGCGTGCGCCCGGCTGTGGCGGGTGAAGCTGCTGGGCTGCAAGGCGGAGAAGCTGGTGCCCGGCTGCCAGCTCAGCGCCTTCCTGGCAGGACGGAGAGTGGACCGGGGTCAACTTTTTTGGTTGGCTTAAAAAATAGAGGGCGAGTCCGTTTCGGTTTAGATGGGGTGCATTGCATTTACCAGGGGAACCCATCTATTTTTCCAAAAGGCCACCTATGGGCAGGACCAGTCCCTCAGTTCTTCAGTGGCTCTTCTTTTCATTTTTTTGCGGTGGCTGCCCCACTAGACATGGTCTTCCCCTTTTTTTTCTTCTCCAGGGTCACTGAACAACTGGCGGGCGGCCCCAAACGAGGGCTCGGCTGCGCCACAAATCGATGTTTCTCATGTTTTTTGGCCAGCCAGAGAGGTGGTTTCCCGTGCAGAAACATCCAACAAGGGGTTCCTCTGCATTGAGACAGAATTCCTGAGCTCGCCACGTCCTCGGTTCGCGCTGAAATGGAAACCACCTCGAGCCGCGACCCGGAACAGCAGCCTTTGGATGGGGCTGAAGAGGTTTTCCTGGCAGTTGCATGTTGAGTGATCGACTCTGACCTGTGGGAGGTGGTCTCCCTTTAAAGCGTAAACTCAGGATGGCACTTGAGACCCAGCTGGGCCAGGTTCCCCAAGATTGAAGGCCTCGTGCCAGCCTGAAGGGGCAAAGGAGCCAAAGATGTTGCTTCTTGAGGTCACTATCTACCGGAATCTAAGGTCTGAAGGATCACTTTCAAGAAGAGGTAAAAGCTGAGTCCATCTCTGCATTTTCTTCGGAAAAAGACAAAACACATACATGTTGGATGCGCTGTGGAAACCAAACCCCCGCACTCGGTGAATCAGATGAGCGCCCGGGGACCCTTCTTTTGTCAACTATTGACCTGGGGCAAAAGAAGAAGCCCAAAGGCGGTTGGGATTTCAACAAATCCCATCGACCAAATGCGCTGCCTTTCCTTTGAGCTAACTTTGTCAGGCGAATTAAAGCGCCTGACCTTCACCGGACCAACGGGAACCACGCGTTTGTTGCGTAATGCGCAAGTGGATTTCACAACTCCCATTTGCGTAAGAGTTTTTTTGTTTTTTTCAACTGTTGGTTTCGAAGGAAATCTATCACTGCTGGAAACATGGCCATGAATTTTAGATAATTTTAGTAGGGAACCACCTCAAAAGTGATTGGTGGACATGAATCCCCACCGAATGTTGATGTCCACCATTTCGGGTCCCTAACTAAAATTCATACCCAGTTTGCTGAAGAATATGTTTTATTTCCCCTGCTGGTTTCGAAGGGAATCTATCACTACTGGAATTATGGTTTTCTAGGGGTAACATCCCCATTCTTTCCAGCCTTCTTTCTAGAAAACCACCAAAAGCTTGGGACATGGCTGGTTGTTGAAAAGAACGATGGCTGAACAGAATGGACAAGGAATCAACCCCCAGAGGTTCAATTTCCAGGGGACTCGAGCCATGGACAAGAACATAGAAGAGCTCCCGAGCCGCCCCGATGGATCGATGGCTCCGCCGAGCTTCAGGAGACGCAGCGGCGCTGGCAGGGGTGGCGCAGGAGGCGGAGAAGGAACACCAACAGAGCTGCCGCTTGGCGCGAAGCCTGCGGTGAACATAGATTGGCATGGGTCGAAACACGGGGACTCTCCAAATTCGGGGTTTCCTTGTGGTTTCCCTTTCAACCAGCCCCCAGGGTACCCTCGCAAAGTGCACACTTATATGGTTATGATTTTAAAAGGGGACACCTCACAAGTGGTTTGTGGATATGACTCCCCGCCTAAGTAATGTCCACTAAAGGGTCCCCAATTTAAACAATACCTGTTTGAGGGGTCTGTAACAGAGCCGCGGCGGACATTCGTTACAGACCTCGTTACAGACCTCTGTAACAAAACCAGCTGGCTCGTTACACACCCCTCGTTACACAACCTCGTTACACACCCTCGTTACACACACGCCCTCGTTACACACCTCAGATGAACAAACCGGGCCAGTGACGTGACTGCCCTCTTTTTGCCGCAGCTTGGCTTGCGTTGAATAGCTGCAATCAAGTGCTTTGCTTTGCCTCGTTACAGACCTCGTTACATAGCCGTTACATACCTCGTTACAGACCCAACCCCAGCCCGGGCCAGCGACCCCGCTTTTTGCCGCAGCTTGGCTTGCGTTGAATAGCTGCAAGCAAGCTGGTGCTGCGGAGGCGCGCTTTGCGTACTGCGCTTTGCTTTGCCTCGTTACAGACCTCGTTACAGACCCAACCCCCAACCCGGCCCAGCGACCCCGCTTTTTGCCGCAGCTTGGCTTGCGTTGAGTAGCTGCAACCAAGCTGGAGCTGCGGAGGCACGCTTTGCGTCCTGCGCTTTGCTTTGCCTCGTTACAGACCTCGTTGCATAGCCATTACATACCTCGTTGTGCTGCGCTACATTGTGCTACTGATACTGCTTGTCAGTTAATGTTTGTCCCGTTACAGACCTGCGTAACAAGGACCTCCGTTACAGACGTCCGTAACAAGATTCGTGGCGCGTCGAGCGTTACAGACCCCTAAAAAGAATCATAGCCATTTGAGTACTCCACAGGTTGGAGCCCAACTACCCAAAGGGAAGCACCCCCCCTCAGTTCCCCGAAAACGTCCCCGTTTCCTGGGCCTTCCATTGCTTTCAAAGCGGCCTGAAAGTCTCCGCGCAGGCGCTTCTGCCCTGCTGGTCGCCAGAGCTGCTGGTGCCAAGGAAGACGTGGTCGCGGTCTGATGCGGCCTCCCAAGGTTGAAGGTCCGGGTGGCATTGTCACTCTGGATGCCTAGCTTGAATAAGTGTTGCCTTTCCAAAAAGAAACGGTTTCCAAAAGTTGTTTTTTCCTTTGTCTCAGGGACGCCACCAGGCACCGATTTTTTTTGCTCATGAATTGTTCGAATGGAGCAATCCTCAGATTCTTTTGCAGGACGCAACCCCCCGCAAGTAAATGATGTCCACCAATGATATCCAAAGGGTTTCCAAGTCAGATTCACTCACCATGACAGGCAAATGTGCAGTTTGTGGGCACTGGTTTTAGCTTGGAAGATACTGGGACCCACCCCTGGTTGATAGGGTGGGTGGTATTTCAGCTTAGAGACAGGAACGCTCCCTAGTACTCCAGGTGCAGGAAGCGACTTGTTCGATTTACATGTCCTTTGTTGCTTCCAGAAGTAATTGTCCACTTCCACGCGAATCCCTCACTGTGTTGCTCCACACACTTTCCTTCACCGGAGTCTTGCTCCTACCCGCATGAACCATGTGCGAAGGGCTTGTCGCTGCTTCTCTGGGAAGTGCTTTGTGGGACATGGGCGACGCAGGAGTGCAGGGTAGTATTTGATCCCCTCCTTTCAAGCTTTCGGAAAGTGGTGTGGATCACCAGCATTCAAGCTCTTGGTCTATTCAAGACTGCGGGTTGTTTTGAAGCCTCAGTCCAGCCCGAGCGCAATATCATTGGCCCAGACTCCGCGATCCCACTGCTTTGGAGCAGCGCGGCAGTTGCCCGCATTGCTCCCGCGTGGAAGGTATAGCTCAACTAGGCGCCCTGCGTCCGGGGCGAAATAAAACAGTGCGGGGCGGCGGCGCTTGCAGCGGGACACTTTGCTGGAGAAATATACTCAGGGTGGGGCTTTCTGTGTTGTATGTGCTGCAAGTTGTTGGCTGATGCCTTGTCAACAGTAACAGGCAGGAGGGATCTTACATCGTCCTACTTGGATGCAACATGATGCAACATTGTGCAGCCACGGTATGTTGCGCGAGTCTAGTTTTGCTCTCAGAATCGAATTCCCATTCTGAAGCATGCTGCGGAAGCTTCACGGAAGGGTTGGCAGAAGGTTGAATGATAGAATGAACGGCACCCACATGAGCCCAAACAAACCCCGGCAAGTGAAGGTTAATAAGGAGCAGCAGTCCCAACCACCCGCCGTTTCAGTGCTACACATTGGTTTGGTTTGACACTTCTAATGCTGGGTTTTCATTGCGCGCATGTCTTTCTAGCTGAGGACATGGTTGAGTGATGCTTAAAGGATAACATGTATACAGCACCCCTGCTTTTGGTGGGGGGCGCAGTTTGGTCACCTCTGGAGGTGGCCAGGGCTTGGCGCTCCCCAATGATCAACAGTTACATCTTTCCGGAAGCCTACCTTCCCACCAACTAACATGGAAGCGTACAACCCCCTGTAGAAAGACTACAATTTTGTTGGAAGTCCTGTGCACTTCCATGTTAATTAGATAGTGTCGTTTTGTCTGTTGCTGGTTCAGTTCATTATTTTTAGCAGAGGGCTGCAAGAATATGAGAGCCTTTTGCTACCAATCAGTGCAGCAAAGGAAGAAATCGCCTCAGAAATCAAAGCTCTTCGGG
Source organism: Effrenium voratum (assembly GCA_963377175.1). Lineage (NCBI taxonomy): Eukaryota > Dinophyceae > Suessiales > Symbiodiniaceae > Effrenium > Effrenium voratum. The sequence goes on along the minus strand of CAUJNA010003399.1, from coordinate 346,171 downwards.
GTTATTTCAGTTCCTGAGTTGGACTTTTTGTGTGATTTTTTGGGAAGACCCGTATTAGTGGTACCCTCCTTCCGAGCATGGAAGTGCACAGATGTGGAAAAAGACTACCTCCCTCTTAGAAAGGGGGGCTTTGGGGCACTTCCATGTCACTTGCTAGGAGGGTAAACCAAAAGCTCGGACTCTTCTTGCGCCAGCTCGGGGTGAGTGCGGCTCGGCGGCAGTGGCTGGGTCTCCGGCTTCGCGGAGCTCGCCAGGTCAAGGGCCTGGGCCGGCGCACGGGCCGGCGCCGCAGCCGGCGCCCGCCCGGCCGGATTCCTCGGGGCGCTGGATGAAGCGGGGTTGGCCCACACCTTTGGTTCTAGCAAATGGCTGTGGCTCAAAAACATGCACCAAAATGGCACCTTGGTAAGTGGAACCAAAGACTAAAACCTGCGTATCCTCAGCTTTTCAAGTTTGAGCGACACCCAAACGGGTTTCTTTCGGATGCACGCAGGGTTCTTTGGTGCAAGCTAGAGCCCATTTTTTCAGGACAAGCCTGCTTAGGGTTATTCGGCTGCCTAAAAACTTTGACTGCGCAATGGGCTGGCCAAGAATCTCATGTTAGTGCCATCCAGTGCCTGCCCCTTGCCGCCAAGCGTGTTTTGCTGACCCGCCAGGCCTTCCAGAGGGTGATTCTGTAGCATGTGATGCCACTCATGCGTCAACTGCCCAGAAAGGTGGTTTAATTACATCCTGGAAGGAGCAGACGAGTTTTGGTGCAGATATTCACTCTGTCCACGATGTGGCCCTTCAAAAGAATGCTCGTTCAGGCCGGCACCAGTGCTTCCGATACGTTGCGGCCCTAACCCCAAACAAAGGCCACACGGCCATACTGCCTTTGCCAGAGAGTTTCCCGCAGCGTTGCATTCTGACACGGAGCCTTACTGATTCAACCCGAGCCTTACTGACTGAAGCCACCAGTGGTCGCGTTGCTCGGCTTACAGCCCGGGGGTCACTTTGGGGGGGAGCGCGAACCTCGCGCGGTCGGCTTCCGCCGCGGCCGAAAGTGGAGTGGGGAAACTCAGATAGAGGGGATGTGGAAGCTGCAAGCTGTCGTCGGGTTGAGCCACCACTTGATAGGGGTGTCCCCAAATATTCCACATACATGTTCAATTACATGGGCGAGGATGGACATGCCGGAAGGCCCCATGGATGGCTGGTAGTGGCTGAGGGAACCCCCTCAAAGTGATAGAGTAGCCACTGCAAACTGATACCAACAAAGGTACGCGCAAAAGGATACCCCAAAACGAGACTTCTCTACGAAGGATGATTTGGGTTCCATGTTAGTCAGTCGCGCAGTGCGGAGTGCCCACGCTGGCATCATGGAAACGGGCCCATTTTCCGCAGCCGAAATGACAGCGGTGTCCCAGAATGTGCGGCTTTCTACATCTTAGAGCAACCCAGCCTCCCAATGACACTTGCCCCGGGCTGATTTGGGCGAATGGCGCCCTCCATGACTTGCCAGACTTAACTCACCTTGCCCTCAATGTGAGAGCTTCCTTCATTATTTTCCCGAAAAGCTTCCATCGGCTCATCACTATGTGTTATATTTTCCCCTGTTGGTTTCAAAGGGAATCTACTAGTAGAGCCGGCGAAGCCGGTGGGCGGAAGTTATATATATATATATTTATTTTTATTTTTTAAACTATAGTTATCTTTGTCTTTCTTGTCTTGATTATTGTTCTCTTCTTCTTCCTTCTTCTTCGTCATTCTCTCTTTATTTGTTTGCTTTTCTTTCTTTCTTTATGTATTTCTTTCTTTTGTTCTTTCTTTCTTTCTTTGTTTCTTTCTTTCTTTATTTATTTCTTTCTTTATGTATTTCTTTCTTTGTTTCTTGCTTTGTTTTCATTCTTTCTTTGCTTTCTTTCTTTTGCTTGTTTGTGCACCGTTCTTTCCTTTGTCTCTTCTCTATCTATCTATCTATCTGTCTGTCTATCTATCTATCTATCTATCTATCTATCTATCTATCTATCTATCTATCTATCTATCTATCTATATATCTAATCTATCTATCTATCTATCTATCTATCTGTCTGTCTGTCTGTCTGTCTATCTATTTATATCTCTATCTATCTCTCTATCTCTCTATCTAATCTATCTAATCTCTCTATCTATCTATCTATCTATCTATCTATCTATTTATCTACCTATCTATCTATCTATCTATCTAATCTATCTAATCTGTCTAATCTGTCTAATCTAATCTAATCTATTCTATCTATCTATCTAGCTAGCTATCTATCTATCTATCTATCTATCTATCCGCCTATCTATCTCTCTCCCTCTCTATCTATCTATCTATCTATCGATCTATCGATCTATCTAATCGATCGATCGATCGATCTATCTATCTATCTATCGATCTATGTATCTATCTATCTATCTATGAAATCTATCTATCTATCTATCTATCTATTTATCTATCTACCTACCGATCTATCTAGCTAGCTAGCTATCTATCTATCTATCTATCTATCTATCTATCTATCTATCTATCTCTCTATCTATCACGAAATCTGCACTTGACCTTGCGAAAGTGCTGCCCCTGCCACAAAATCTGCACTTGACTTTGCGAAAGTGCTGCGCTTGCCACGAAATCTGTACTTGACCAGGCGAAAGTGCTGCGCCTGCCACGAAATCTGTAATTGACCTTGCGAATGTGCTGCGCCTGCCACGAAATCTGTACTTGACCTTGCGCAAGTGCTACGCCTGCCACGAAATGTGTACTTGACCTTGCGCAAGTGCTATGCCTGCCACGAAATCTGTGCCTGACCTTGCGAAAGTGCTGCGCCTGCCACGCAATTTTGACCCTGGGAGAACTTGACCTTGCGAAAGGGCCGCGCCTGCCACGCAATTAGAACCTAGCGAAACCTTCGCGTTGCCGTGCCAATGGGCCCGCGCTCCGGGAGTGTTCCGAGCATGATCCGAGACTGGTCCGAACGTGGTCAAACGCGGCCCGAGAGGTGCCGCAAACAGGCTAGCTTTCAGCTCTCCAGAGCCGCCGATTCATGCACAGGGTCACGTTTTTTGCGCATATTTATTCTCCCACCACGCGCGCACATTTTTTCTCGCGCGCTTCTTCCTTCTCTTGTCATCTGTCCTCAGAGAGCTAGCTTTCAATTAGTTGCTGTAACACGGAAGTTTCTTCTAAGCTTCCTTTGATCACTACTGGAAGAATATGTGCATTCTTTCCAGGCGATATCTGCAAAGGGAGGAAAGCTATTTTTTTGGACGATTGTCAGCAAAAAGCTCAGGACCTTGAAAAATCCTCCGGGCTCGCCTAAACTTCAGGCCTATGCGGCTGGCCGCCTGGCTGGCCTTTCTGGCGGCCTTTTCGCAGGCGCGTTTTTTTTTTTTTTTTTGGGGGGTGTGGAAGCCGGTGTTTGTTTGTTTTTTTTCCTAGCTGGTTGGTTGGTTGGGTGGTTCGTTGGTTCGTTGGTTAGTTCGTTGGTTAGTTGGTTGGTTGGTTGGCCGGCAACAGGGAGGGTGGGGGGGGTGGGGAGGGCGAAACAATTGGCACCTCCAAGCCCAGGGCACAAAATTCAGTCTGGTCCAAGGGGTGGAGCAACCAGACTGCCAGGCATTCACTGTCTGACTTCCTGAGTTCCTGGACTTCATGCTTTCTGGGAAGATCATTTTAGTGGAAACAAAACTGTTTGGAGTTTTTTCGGGCCCATCCATTCAGAAAGTGAGCACTGCACAACAACACATTTGACCCACTTTGTTCTCGCAAACAATTTGAGTAACCCGATGCCAAGTGGCCCGTTAGGTGCTGGGCTCCGATCTGGAGGACGAGGCGTGCTTTCCGGTCGCGTCGCCGGAAACCCAGAAGTTTGCCTTTGGGATCGATTCTTTGGTTGAACTCCAGCGTGCGATTCACATATTTTTAGGGGAGGAGCTGCCTGGTTTCGAGCATTCTAGAGCGCAGAGCTTGAGCTCCGCAACTTTCAGAAACAGAATGTGCGCGTTTTTTTTTTTTTGTTTGTTTCCCCTTTTTTTTGTGGAGCTTGCACCGCATGAGTATACAAGTGTATATGATATGTATGTATGTATACCTGTATATATATATATAGATGTGTGGACCTGTGTTGATGTCTGTGAATGAAAACATGTTGACGTGTGTTTCTCAAGTATCGGATACTCGCTTGTCTGCTGGGGGAGTTGTTCCTCGTTCAGGTCTGGCTGCACTTCTTGGCTTGTTGCTGAGACAGTCATGCATCCCCAAACGCGCCGGCAGGAACACGCCATTCATTCTCTGGCACCGTGCTGGGGCTTCCGGTGAGTCCAAAGGTCAACAAGCTGCATGGCCTTCCCTGGAAAGGATTCCTTGAGGTATGTGCCAAACAAAGACACCCCCAATCTTCATCGCCCTTCGGGAATTGGTTGAACTGGATGCTCTGGAATCCCATTCCCAGCAATCCGTAGAGATGCGCAGTGCTCCCCGGCAGGCCGGAAACATCGACGGAACATCACGTTTATGTGTTTTTGTTTCAGCCAGACAGCCCCAATTGGGCAACCCTGGGACGAAGACGTGCCAGCTTGCTTGTGCCATATTCAAAGCCCGAGCAATAGGAGGGCAGTAGGGGACCGTCACAGCAATAAATGGATGTGGCAAGAAGCTGTGTGTTTCTTCGCACGGATTTGAATAGATCATATTGATACCAGGTTTCGATTCGCTGAGAATGGTATGGTTGCCCTCTTTGGAGTTCATTTGGAAAAGGGGACCAAAGGGAAGCCACCCATTTTCGGGGAGTCTCCATCCATTTGCTTATGCTTTATTTGCCCCTGTTGGTTTTTAGAGGGAATCTATCACGACCGGAAATATTATGTTTTTTCTAAGCAAATGGAAGACTCTATTTCGAGCCTCACTCGTGAACAGGATGACGCCCTCATCGTCTATGAGGGCGCCGGGGGGGACGCTCAATGTACAGCTCCGCCGGGGCCGGTGCTGGTGAAGGCGGGGCTCGTCGAGTGCACCGCGCAGTCCGGCTGGCTGATGGACCATTCTTAGGTTTTAGAGCGTCCCTTTCTGGATTGCAATTTTCGTCTTTAACTTTTTGGGAAGTCAAGGGTTTTCCATTGAACCCACAAAAAGTGAAGAACTTTGTTGCAGAGGGGTCAACAGCAACCAAGCTTTCAACCCAAAGTAAGTCCAGCTTTTGAGGTTTCCACACCCAAATTCCTTGGATTCGGTGGCCTGGTGTGCAGGATCTGGTCGCCGAGATTGGCCACGACGTGAGTGAGGAGGCGGGGATTCGGATCGGAAGATCCCCGGAACACCTGTCAGTGAATGACTTGCTGCTCCACAAAAAAAACAACAACGGGGCATCTTCAATTCACAGGAATGCGAGGAAACCAGGGGGTGGAGAATGCATAGTACAGTTGTTTTGTCTGGCGTTGTGATCACGAGGTTGGGGCAGGCAACTTTGAGCGCTACTTGCCGCCAGGAAGGTGTTGAATCATAGTTTGGGCTTCCTGTATTTGCTTTGTGTTTGCCGATTGGCAGGGAAGCCTTTGGATTGGTCGTTCGGATTTTTTTAACTTCCTTGCTCTTGTTCAGGGCAAGCCTAGACAAGATGAGGCTGGAATTGAAGTTTGCCCCAAGCCCCAACAAACGCCCCAAAGGCAGACATGCTGTTGCCCTGACATGTGATGCTTAGCTACAATTGGGTTGCTATTTAGCCTGCTAACCGCGCGAAGCGCTCAGAGGCGTGCTGTTATTGGTGATTCTGATGAACTCACCTAGAGGCAAAGCGAGGTCAACCGTGATGAACGTGTTTGCTGTGAGCACCCCTTTTTCCCACTTTTGGAATGATTTCAATTTGGGCAGATGCTTCGTACATGTCTTTGCTTGCAGTGTCAACCGTTCGACCACGGTGCAGGAATGTTGACTGGCTGTTTTGGGGCTCTCCCATGCACCGCAAAACATCAACTCCGGAGCACGTGGGACGACATGTTGTTCTGCTTCGGGTGTTCTGGCTTCCTTTTTGTTGCGTGCTGTAATCGGTTGGAGGCTTCGTCATTTTGGGACGTCCGATGTGTGGCTCGCTGGTGAACAGGATTTTTTGATTACTGCCCGAAGTTTGTTTGCCGCATGCCGTGTTTCCCTTCCTGCGGCCTCCCTGCAGTGGCTTGAGCCAACAGCCAAGCGTTGTGTGGGATTTGCTCCAAGCACGTGTTGCGGTTTGGTTTGTTTTAGTGAGTCCTGAGCATGGGGGGGGTGCCTTTGGGGGTCCTTCAAAAAGGGATGTGTGAACCTCTCCAGTTAGCCCCCCCCCCCCGGTGGAGGTCATCGAGCGCACTCTGCGCTCGCTGGAGGCCGAAGGCGTCGTGCCTTGGCCAAAGCGATTGCGGGCGATATCGAGCGATATTGTGTGTGTGTGTGTGTTGGAAGGTACAGTTTGCGGCCCGGGGTGGTGCTAAATGATTCTAAGTGGAGAGGCATCGCTGTTTTCGCATGGGATGCTAAGTAGCTCAAAATCTGTATCGTTCGGGTTTGCTTGTTCTATCCCGAAGTTAATTCCCAGGCCAGGAAAGGCCGAAAGGCCTCTTACAGCCAGCATCGCCTGGCCCAGGTTTGTTTCGAAGGCCGTGCGCGTGAATATGTGGGTGCCCAAAAAACGACCCATTTCAAGACAAGGAGCAGCTGAGAAGGGACACCACCTTTGAATATCACCCCCCAATGGCCCAAAGGAAGCGGGAAAAAAGGCCGTAAAAAGGGGGATGTGGGCGTGTGATGGGGTGATGCTGAGTTAAATTTCCTTGGCGAGGGCACAGATGCGCCAGTTGGCTCTTGGCATCATCGAATCATCAGGGGAAGTTGCCCGGATGTGCTGAGGAACGCCTTGAACTTTGTGTTAGGTGCTTTCATGCGGCAAATGCACGGCCATTTCGTATCATGTCGTCACAGTTGTGCTACACTGCCTTTGACACTGGAATGTGTCGCGCGTATGCCCTTGACGAGGATTTCCCGTTTGCGTCTCTACCTGGAGGCCGTCATTTGTGCTCGCAGCGCAGACGCGCTGCCAAGATGGATAGTGTGATTGACGTCTTTGTTTCCTTCGGGGTCGATGCGCGCCACAACTCCCCAGCGGAAACGGCGGAAACGATTCTTTGTCGCTGCGCTTTCCAAACCGGCACGGGCAATGGTTGCTGTGGCACCACAGCGAGTGCGAACAACTTGCATGGGCCATTTTTCCACCAGTCTGCCCACAGGTTGCGTTGAAGATGTTCTCCTATCACGGTCCTTAATATCGCGAAGCCGTGCGCCGTGAGAATATGTGTGCCTTTGGCCTGGACTGTCTTGCCAGGGGAAAGAAACGCTTTGCACCTGCAGGGGTTGCTCCAGGGCGAAAGGTCGAGCAGAGTCTTTGTCTCTTAATCTGGTCGCCAAGCACTTGACCCTCGAAGTCGCTGACAACGCGCCCAGCTTCTGAGCTAATGATGCAGCTGATGATGGAGGGTTACAGAATGTTACAGACTGTTACAGAGGCCCAGCAAGACAAGTTTGACAGCAAGTAAATACATGTTTCTAAATACACGTTTCATTTGTCTAGCCCTCCCCTCCCCTTTTGCCCCAGGAAATGTCCATACCTGGACCTTCATTCGCTACATAAATTTGTGCCCCTTGGGTGTTTCGTAGCAGAAATTTGCTAGTCGGGCGTTTTTCGGGGGGAACGGGCACAAATTTGGATTCGAGCATTTTTGGCTATTGCGGCGGCTTCTCTCTTCTCATGTAGTCTGTTGCGTGGACACATGTGGAAACATACCCGCAAAACGAGCGCAAATACCCGCAAAACGAGCGCAAATCCAAAATATGTAACAGTTAGTATTTTGCAAGAAACCCGTGTTTATGAAAAGAGCGTTTTTTGGGGGACGAGCACTTTTTGGATCATTGGGCAAAAATAGTTGCCCCGAGCATTTTTCTTTCGTGACAGAAATTTATGTAACAATGGAAGGTCCAGGTGGATGGCTTGAAGCTAAACAAGTTGTTCAGGCCTTCGACCTGAAAGGGTGCCCAACTGCTTTGAGAAGCACCGCCGTGAAGCATGCCCATGGTTTTTGAGCCAGCCATTTTGAGACCGAACGGAGCTTCAACGAGCTTCCAGGTGCAGACGAGGCAGCTCCTGCAGCTCTTTCCCCAGGACTTCGATGCGGTGGTGATGCCGCTGCTCCTCAAGAGCAGGTGGGACGCAACCCCCATTTTCGCAGACCGGCCGAGTCCAAAGCGGTCTCGGTTTGGGGTCAACTGGAAAGTGTAGGCTTCTTGCTCAAACCGGGGGAAAATCCGCGCTGCTGCTGTGTTTTGGCCTTGTGTTGAACCGGGTTGTTCAATGACTTGGCCCAGGTTCTCATTTCAATTAACCCACACAGAGGGGTCTTCTTTTTTTTCGCGGGCGACAGCTGAGAAAGTGGGAAGCACCTAAGTGCATGGGGATTGCATGCTGCAACCATAAACCTGGCATGAGTTGTGGAACCACCACAGGATCTTTTGAAGCCGTTTCTATCGCTTGAGCGCGTGAAACGCTTTCAGCGCGAAGCCGTACATGTCCTTATTGTGGCTTAGTTCATTTTGTGAAGATTGAAGCACCGCCCACTGTGGAATGAATTGGCAAGCTAGGCGCGGATGGTTCTGGAAGAACGGGAGCCCCGAAACACCTGTCCGCAGTTAAGTGATCATGACAATCTTGCCTGAATTTCACGTTTTTGTAGCAGCCTTCTTCGTGGGTAGTTGCCTTGCGGGCGCATTCTGCACGTCCCTTGTGCTGAGACTTCGGAACATCCCGTCTCTCGCACAGGTTAAGGAGAGTCCGCGAGCGAGGCGGCAAGATCCCGGAGGCCCGACTCTCCATGCACAATAGGTGAAGCATGTTTGCGGACAGATGCCTTGCTGGTTTCGAATTGGTCCCTTGTCACAGTTCGCAGTTAGGGCGATTTCACCATTTTTAGTGCGGTCGCACTGCGCCTGCACCCATGAAATGGGCCCGAAACCGTTTGATCCTTCCAGAGAAAATCTGACACCCACGAGGGAGGCATAGGGCATAGGGCCAATACTGGGAACCCTGTTTAAGGCTACAGTAGATCGTTTGCATGACTTGGCCTTCCAAGCGAAGGCAAGGCAGATCATGGGGACCTGTTCACCAGATCGTGGTCAAGGGCGTGGGTTGTCAATGTAGCACTGGATGCTGGGGCGGATTTTTGTAATGTAGGATGTGGTTGCAGCGTCCCGCAAAAGAGAGCCATAGCTTGGCTACTACTGGAATCACTGGAAGGTCAATGTGGGCGACACGAATGGGCACCTCCGCTGTTGCACGGCAGGCTTGTTTATACAGCCAAATACCCGGAGTGCAGGCTTGTACCAGGGACGCGGAGCCAATCTTAAATGCTTTATATAGCATAGCTTCAAGCAGCCGACGTGGCTGACTTTATCGGTTTGGATTCGAGCGAATCCTTTGGAACCGTTCACCATGGCACAGAACCAAGTACCGACTTCATCCATTTGCACAAGCGCCCAGCCACCCCCCAGGGATATCAGTTCCACGACAGTTGGCGTGGAGCTGCTAGCTTGGTTTGCAGGGTTTAGCTAACTTTGTTTGAACAACCAACTGCCATGACCCCTTTGAAGTGTACCGTGCATCGTCATAGGGGCCCAAACTTCCCAACTTGAGCCCTCTTTAGCCCATGCCAAACTCACAGCCAGGAATTTTGAGGGGAACCCTGAGCCTATAGGTTTCCCTTGGCCTTCAGCGCCAATGACAGGATCTCATCGGCCACAAGAAGCGCGACCCGGAGGCCGGCGGTGCTGGGCGGTTGGGCTGAGAACTCGGTGAGAGAGGTCTGCCAGCAGATGCCCCAGATAGAGCTTTTGCATCTCGGCTTGTTCGCGTGACCTGCCGCACAAGATGCAGCTTTCAATAGGTTTGCGTTTGGGCACGTGTGCCCAACGCCTCCCACTGGCCCATTGAACACCAAAAGGAGGTCTCCGATCATTTTCACATCACTTGCCCGTCCTGGGCTGCCTCTCTTATCTCAGCATCTTGGCTTGCGGCAGGCCACACCCGCCCTCCCCCGCCCCGGCCCTTTCACAGGTGCAACATGAGCAATGAGTTGTTTTTATACGTTCCCTGAGGATAATACATACATCACCAGACCACCTGGTCCAATTTATCCTGGGACCTGTCTTGGTGTGTGTTGGCATGTCAAGGTGGGCCGTCTCAAGTTGTCACTTTCAATTTGCCACAAGCTCAGGCCATGCACTGGATCCCCTATGGGGTCAATTGGCGTTTCCGCGTTTCCAGATATTCTCGGCCCTCGCGACCTTATAGGCTAGAATCTTGCACGAGTCTTGTTAGGCACTAAATGTTTTGCCGGTCTTTCCGGGGTGAAAGTAGGTGGCACACTTCCTTCCTGGGTAAGTGAGGGGGACGAGAGGGCCCATCTTGGGGAATTGTGCCATCTTCACCCAACTGTTTGATCCACTTGCCAACCACCACGGCTAGCACACGTGTAGCGCAGTAGTCGTCTTTGGGAGGGCCCGCCTTGACGTTTTTTTGTCCTACCCAAATATCCGGCCAAAAGTAAGCCCATAGATGTCCTTGGGTCTTGGTTTTTGTTCTATCCTACCAATCCCATCATCCCATCTAGAAATCCTAAAGGAATTCGATGGTGAGCCTTGACCTCAGCTAAAGTGGAAACCGCCCGAGAGAGTGCCGCGGCGAACCCCGGTCAACCCAAAGCGGCCTTTGGTCAGGCGGAGGGCGCTGGCCTCATATGTCAGGTAGAGGGCGGGGGTTTGCTTGGGATTCCTCGCGCGGAATTTGGGGGAGGGGAGGGGGGGTTGGATTATGGGAGAAAAGGGTTTTTGCCCGTTTTTTTCTTCTGCGATTCGGTTTGGTTTGATCGAAAGTAAGGGGAGGATCATTTCTAACCTGCACACGTCCAATCCAAATCCCATAGATTTAGGACAATTGGGTTCACTGACGCCTGTGTGGGGCAGTGCCGCGCAATTGGGAAAAACTGGGATCATAGCTATTCATTGTAGGAGCTGGCGGGGACAAGGAAGCAAGTCTTTTCCAAGGAGGCGTCAGACGAGACTGGTGAAGCATATTATACCAAAGTTTACCTGCATGTTGTCCCTCGTGGTTTCAGATTTTGGCATTCCTTGCTGCAAGCCAAGCTTGACTCAGTCAGCCGAAGTATCGGTCACTGGAGTCGCCGGCCCGCTGCCATCTGGCTGGGAGCTTGAAAGCTTGCGAGTGCCTCCTGGTTTTGAGAGCAGAGGACGGCAGCGGCCATGGCGACTCGTGTCCCGGCAAGATGTGGCGGGGGGGGGGGGTCTCAATCCTCCTCCGAGAAAGTTGGGGCTTGCCAAACAGGAAGGCCTCCCCTCCAAAAAGAGCATCTCTCCGCCGGACATCTGTTAGTTCCATGCACGGGGTTTCCTCAAGCAGTTTCCATTGTTGGGGTGGTCGATCCCTTATGACATTGAGTATGCTGTCATAGCAAGTGTCATTCTTGAACGAGACTACAACCATTTGTGCCTTCACCGGGGAGAGAGATGGGATGTGTGACAGCTAGACCTGGCGCAGCTGGATACACCCTGCATAAATGCGACTGCACACCGAGTGCAGGGACGGAAAGCCCCTGTTTTGTTGTTTACCGCCCATCTTTGGCATGATGAAGTAGATCTTCGGAAGGTGACAATTCACTGCTTGGAGCATTGCTGAAGGCTGGCCTGAGTATATATATATATATATACTGCAGGCAAGTCACGTGTGTACAGTAACCACAGTGCAAACTAGTGGCATGTGCATGGTTGCGGTGATGCAAGCTAACCAAAATGATATTTTTGGCGACGTGCACAAGCAAAATGAACTCATGTTTGTGCTGTCGGGCTGTTAACCGTAAGTGCAAAATCCACGTTTCGGAGCAGTGCAAAACCTACGTTTCGGAGCAGTGCAAAACATGTGTTTCGGAGCAAGGAGTTTTTGTTATTTTTCAGTTGCGCGCCGGCAGCCGTTGCGTTTGTCGGATCCACGCCTGGCAAATGGTAAGAACACCCTCTCACAGGCACCCGCTCATGCCAGCCAAATGGTAAGCACAATCGCTCACAGGCACCCGCTCAGCACGGTATCCATGCCAGCCATGGTAAGCACACCCGCTCACGCGCTCAGCACTGAATTCATGCCAGCCAAATCATAAGCACACCCACCCACGGGCATTCGCTCAACACTGTATCCACGCCAGCCAAACGGTAAGCTTACCCTTTACGGCGTGCTCAAGACACTGTTGCGAGCCATGCGCACGCGCGTGTTGATCCTTTGAGGTACCACATTTACGTGATTGAACTGACAGCTCTAGCAAAAAAGGTACCCTTTTCGCAGCCGAAGTGCTGCGACCTGCCAGCGAGGTAAGGACACGGACCCCAAAAAGACATGTGGTTGTTAAGTGTATTTTGGGGATGAAAATGAGAGGAGGCACTGATTGAAACACAGATTCGGTCCAAAAAGCGCGACGGTTTCCAGCCTGGCGGGATGTTTCTGACTTGCTTTCACTTGTTTGAGTCGAGAGTCCATGACAGAACAAGACTGGGGCTGGGTCGTGCTGGGCAAATGGGCGTTTGCCGTTCTCCCTCTGCCAGCACTCCCCACCCTCCGACCAAAAGCAAAACCCAAGATGTGGTGTCAAGCACAGTCAAGCCAAATGGTAGGGAACATGTGGCCGCGAAAACCAGGGGAAGGCTTCCAGTCGAGGGTGGATAATTCCCACACCAACCTTTGCGGGGAGCGCAAAGCATTCAACTAACTGATAGCATCCTGGGAAGGGGTGCTCAAAGAACTGGCACCACCTTATGCCTGATGTTGTGCCATTGTGTTTGGCATAGATGGTGGCTTCGCCCAAAGGCGGTAGCTCCTATTCTTTGGCCTCTCCTAGAAGCCATATGGACTTGGAGGGTGCCAGGTCCATTCACCGAGTCTTCTGGGTAAAATGGGACGATCCTCCCCCAATTCCTTGCTCCCTTTCCTCACTCGAAGCCAAAGCGTCAGCTTGCAGGCGGACCCTGTTTGCCCGGGAACCTCCTGGCGATTGCTGGCAGCATCACCTCGCTGCTCACAGCTCCTCGACAGCTAAGACCCCCCGAGTGATATGGGGCGGGTGGTGCTTGGAGTGGCGTAAAGACTCTCAGAGCCTCCATGCCGGCAGTTGCGCTTAGCTCAAGAAACACTTCTGGAGGAATATCCATCCTGTGGGCTCGCCCTTTTTTGCTAATAGCTCAGTCTTTCTGCTACTCAGCTGCACGACTTACAGCAGGTGCCGCGCATGACAACAATAAGAACCTAGCACTTGCTGATGTGCGCGCATGCTGCGGGAAATTGCGGTCATGTTGCGGGAATGTGCGCTCGTTGTGCGGCCTTTCCCGTCTCATCCAGGAAAGCTCTTGTCTGTTGAACACATTGACCTCACCGCGCGAATGCCTCCAAGAGAGCCTCAACTCTTTTGCGAAACAGCCCTCCACTTGGCTGCAATAACGCTTGAAGGCTAAGTAGGCGCTCGTTCGTCAAAAAACCGTGGGCATTTACGGAAAGTGCATCAAACAGCTACTTGAGCAGAACAAAGCACTCGTGGGAAGTTCGATGTAAAGTTTCCGGAGGCGATTTCACACTTTCACATGCCGCGTGGGCTTGTATTCATGAGTCCGCAGCAGCGGCAGTTGGCGTGTTCCGTATGGCATGGTCCTCCCTGCTTCAGAGTGAGTCCGGCACAGCGCATCAAGATCACCCGATTTCCCACCAATTCACATGGAACCTGTCAGGGGCCCTGGTTTGGACCACGTTCCTTTTAAAGGGACCCCTATCCGGTTCCATGCTAATTGGTGGGAGGGCAAGTTATTTTTGTTTCCCTGGGGATGTTGAAAGGAACTGGTCAGATTTCCGCCTTGGAAATCTGAAGGCAGGGGTGCTCCCTGAAAGATCCTGAAAGAGCTTACGACAACTGTCTTAGGGCGGCCCATGCTGTTTAGGTCAACCGTGAGCGGTAAGACTATCCTGCGTTGCTTTGTCGCTTTGTTGCCCTGCCCATGCTGCAAAAGCTTCTGACTCATGAGGGCAGCCTTCGAATACTTGATGTTCCAGCGCTTACTGCAAGTCTTGCTTTTCCACGCTCAGTGCTATGGGGCAACAATGACCTGAGCCTCAAGGCTCATCCCCAATTCAATTATTGTCAACCATGCACGTCATGATTTCGGACTTGAGACGTCTACTTTCGAATCAGAGATGGTCAGAGCGCGCGTGCAGACTGGTAGTTGGTCCCGGCGCCAGGTTCTGATAGGCTTCATTTACATCTACAACAAGCCCCCATCTTTTCAATTTTCGTGGAGTGACTGCACGTGGTCCTTCCCGGACAAGTACAGAGCCTTGGCACAGCCGGAAGAAATCGGCAGGTAGCAGGGGTGTCACTTGCTTGACTGCTACTGGGTTGGATCTTTAGACTTTAACTTTTTGAGGAAATCAAGGGGTTTCCCATTGAATCCCCAAAAAGTTAAACTTTTTGCAGAGGGGTCAACAGCAACCAAGCTTGCTTCTGGGCTCTTGCTGAATCCGAGGTTTGCTCACCCCCACCCCCTCCCGGTGCTTGTAGCTTTCCAAAGAAGAAGGAACGACCCATGGCTCACGAACCGGGGGTCAACATGTTGGGCAACATGTTGCAGGCACGGATAGGTTTTTCTTCGCAGTGCGAGATGTGGCGCAATTGACCTGACGGAATTCATGGCATGTTCAGGCTGAGGGCAAAAGTCCTGTGGACCAAAAATATCACATCATCACCCTAATGAAACTTCACACAGTGCCCCGTTGAAAGGATGCCAGATCACTTGTCCAAGCTAACTTGTTGAACAGAGGTCGCAGCAAGTCCCATTTGTTTTGGTTGTTTTCTGTGGCTTTCTCAAGCAGTTCCCCGCAAACGGATTCACCTGGGGAAGGATTCTCGCGAATGGCCTCATGTATGTTCGCATTTGTTGTCCTTCACTTTTGCAGGGCAGTTCCAATCGCATTTGTGAACCTAAGAGAAGCATCGACAGATGAGTAGTCACTCAATCTCCTCTCTTGTCTCGTGTGTAAGTAAGAGTGATCCAAAAGGCAACGGAACGAGGCAAGAGCATTAGTGCAGCATGAGGTAATGCATTCATGTGAATCACGAATCCTTATTCCGCTTATACCAGATGCTGGGTGTCCCACTACTAACTACGGATTAGTACGGATTGGGACTGGAGATCCCCCAATTTTGAAGAGTACGTACTGTCGGGGATGCATGCCCAGATGTGTAGAACCGTTCGCCCTGCGGACTATCAACAGACGGAACTTGGGCGCGGGGCTGGGGGCTGGGCCCAGAGAGATGGTGTCGGCTGCTCAAGAGGCTGCGACTTCTCACTTCACAAGTTTTTTGGCTTTAAATTTGTTGGTAAGTCCATTTTGGCGGCAAAGAACCAAAGCGTGTTTTTTTGGGGCCATCCACCAGGAAGTGAGACTTGGGGCGATGCTTAGCCGGGAAGCAAAAGTGGCATAAGTTCCTTGCGTTCAAAGGCACGGACTGCAACCAGCTGTGGCAGAACAACTGGGGTATCTCGGCCAGCGAGAGGTGCGGGGTAACTATTTCGGGTGAAAGCCGGCTATGTCGGGCCTTGAGGCTTTCCTTGAGGTTTGTGTTTGTGACAGCACGGTCAAGGTTTGGGTGCGCGTGTCGCATGTTGGGTCAGCGATTTGGCTTGCGTCGTATCCGCCTGCATTGGTATGCCACCCACAGCCAGCTTTCGGCCCGCGCTTTCTCAAGCGGTCATGCCCAGAGGTGAGCCGGTTGATGTTGCGGCAGCTTGGGCCCCTTAAGGCTAACCAGGCATTCTTAAACACGTCCAGAGCTGCTGATTCCGGCTCCGCCGTGCTGTGCTTCAGCAGCCTTAAGACACCGCATCATGTGGTTCCCCAAACGGTGTATCTACACGAAGGGTTCTTTTGGCAAGAGTACGGGGCCGGTGTTTGATCAGGCTTTTTGCTCTGGGCCCGACGATGTTTCATGGTATTTACGTACACTCGTGACTTTGTAAAATCTTGAAATGCATTTCGACTCTGCAGGCTCGCAAAAAAGTTCACTTGTCACATCTTCATGTGCGTTTCGACTGCGCAGGCTCGCGCTGTATGGGCAAATTTGTGCCTTTTGAGAGTGCGCACTGCTGTGGCGCAGTGCGAATTCCGAAGAGGGTGGATTGGGCTGCGGACTTTGGGTGTGTTGGATGGCTCTCGCAGTGGCACAGCGCGAATGTTGAACATCGAGAAGTGAACTCCTGCGGGCGCACATTTTGAGTCGCCCTCGCAGTGGCGCAGCGCGAGTGTGGAACACATGGAAAGTGAACCCTTTGCGGACTTTCGGTGGGTCGGATCGTTCTTTTTTTTTGAGCACGGATTTGGATCATCGCAAGTGAACCCTTTGCCTGAGTTGCGCAATCAGCAAAACTCAGCTGCAAGGTGTCAAGATTGAAGGTTCACGACAACCTCGCCTCAACTGAAATGGATGGACAAGTTTGTCTGGTGCTCGACCGTGCTTGTCCGTGCTAGTTGTTTGTTGCTGCTTGCGTGTGTCTGTCTCTGCGAGAGAGCGAGGGAGAGCGAACGAGAGAGAGAGAGGGAGAGAGAGAGAGAGAGAGAGAGAGAGAGAGAGAGAGAGAGAGAGAGAGAGAGAGAGAGAGAGAGGGGGGGGGAAGTTTAGCTATGCTTGGGTTCTGGCAGTTGCGATTTTGTGGTCCGTCAGGTTTTGACTCACTCGCTGCGCATTGTAGTTCCAATGGCCAGGCACGGTGTTTGCTGCCTTGGCTGCCCCTGTTGCTGTTGCAGCGGCGCCCGATTTGCTGCCGCCGTTTTTGTTGTTTTGCGTGTGCTGTTGCTGTTGCCGTTGCCGCCGTCGCTGCTGCTGCTGCTGCTGCTGCTGCTGCTGCTGCTTCTCTTCCGGTTTCACGTGGATCAAATACAAGGGGTTCTGAATCTTGTGATTCCATTTGGGTTCAGTGTGCGGGGAATAAGATTGCCTTGAGAAACCCATGCTCTTTCCTGAGTTCTCAGGCACACGCGCTCTCAGCAACAAGCGCGTACGTGTTGATTCCAGCCGGTTTTGCATTGGTGCCACCCCTCGCATCAGCCTCGCATCAGCTTCGATCGTTGCAATTCCACCAGGTGCGCTCCCCGGTGCTGACAAAACACCCACTTTGGGCTTCTAGGGCCGGGGAAAAGCGGTGGACTTGGGTTGAGGAATGACAGCCCTGCCCAACTACACGCCGCTGTTGATCGGCATCTTCGGGGCGATGATGTTCCAGCCTGGCGTCATGCAGGCCGGTGCCGACAGTGGTTTGGCTTGATGTTGTTTTATGATTTGTTTCTGCAACTGCTGGCTGTCGTGGATGTTGGTGGATGCAGAGCACGTTTTCCCTGCTCGGTAAGTCAGGCAAGGCAAATGTTCCGTGCCTAAGTTCTTTTCTGAGTATATAGGAAAAATGTTTGGCGGGGGGAGCAGAGTGTCGCTTAATTAGGATTGTTATTGTTACAAGCTGACTGTTGCCCAGCAAATCCCATCAAAACAACGCTCAGGGATGGCCCACAGTGTCACACTCAAGCTTTGGGGGCAGGCTTTTCTGCCATCTCCGGTTGTCCGTTGGATTCCGTCGGCAAAACTGTTGCATGAGTGTCAGACGTAACAGTCTACCCACTGGTGGGTGCTTGGCAAGGCTTGCCCCAGACAGTCCAAGGCATGTGGCCGTGGGCGGGTTGAGTTGATATGATGAGTTGATGCAAAGAATGGGCTCAGCAATGGCAAAACAAAGCCTGCAGGAGCTGTCATGGAACTGTATTGCGTTACTCTTGTTCAAAGAGCCAGTTGATTCCTTGCTGTTCTGGAAATTGACATTGAACATGAAGCAAAGGGTGCGTCAGTTTGAACTGCCCGAAGGACACTTGCATGCGAGCCTTCTTGCGGCGAGGTCTGCGGATTCCCCAGGAACTTCCTGCAGTACGGCCGCGGGCTCAAGTTGCGAATCAAGCGGCAGGAATTACACATAGCAACATAGCAAGCTTTGGACTCTCGGAAGACTGCGGGAGGTAGTGATAAGGTTACAGCATATTACAGCATATTGCTGCGTTTACCTGCTGACATCTCACCCCTAGATGTCGCGTTGGTGAATCAATGTGGTTCGATTATTTTGGTTCGTGAATGCATGTCATGCGCAGGATTCATGCTACGACAAAGGCGTGTTTCCACTTTGCCGTGTACCTACTTCAGCATGCATTGTTGAATGGTGTCCACTTTGCGATTGACCTTTGCATGCGCCCCGTGGCTGGTCATGAGTCAAATCACGTTTAGTCATCCCTAATACTGGTTCGTCAGTCAGTTGGAAAGCTGTCCCCACTTCACTCTGGAAGTTATCTCCACCGACTTGGCATATGGCTTGCCAACATCGCGAAGTCAAAAGGCCTGGCCACTCCTTCGGCCGGGTGGTCATCCATCCCTTGAAGCAACTGTGGGTATAAGGCGATAAGGTGCCCCATTCCGGGCACCATCACCATTGCTTTTGATGGCACATGTTCGAATCGGCCGAGGCCTTTTCCTCATTGTGCAGGGCTTCGTGGGTGACATGGGGTTCTGTGGCAAGCTGCTTGGCGGCCATCGTGCTTATGGGCATGGCCCACTTTTGGCCAGGGACGGAGGGCCGACGAACTTGGTCCCTCTCATCTCCAGTCGCATGCGAGTCGGTCAGCTGGAACTGAACTGTCAGTGCCGTGTCCTGTTCTTTAACACGGGACCTCAAGTTTGCAAGTTTGGGGTGCAAGCAGTCAAGCCAGCAAGCTGAGTTCAAGTAGATCCAAGAAAACACGCTCTTCCCGGTTGGAATCTTGCTCGCTTGTGCGATGAACTTTGTGGACCCTGTCTGCAGCCCAGCATGTGTTCCGGCTCAACGAGCTCCCAGGCGCACTTCGGTGCAACACATTCGTCAAATGCGACTGGCCCAGCGCTTGAAGCCTTGGAATTCGAGGCAGATGGTTGTTGGGGGCCTAGTTTTAGGGTCCCAAGAATAGATCAATATTCCTGTGGGCCCCTGTCAAGACTTGTTCCCGCTGGCACTCCAGGGCCTGGATTGTTTTCCTAGGCTGGAGGGTGCAGGGTCCCTTGTCGTCGGTCGGTTGGTCGCCGGTAGATGGGTGCCTTTTTGGCTTTCGCTTTCTTCTTCTTTTTTTGCGTACGTTTGGCTTTCAACAAATAAGCAAACCCTATACCAACCCTTGTTCAACCTTCAAACCGCCGGCGCTCTTTTCAGGGTGAGTTTGCCCAAACTCAAGATGTCCTGTTGGAAACCATGCGCATGGGGCATGCAAGTAGGGCAATTTCCTGCACCCCTGTTGGGGGTTTCGGGAAGGACCTCGTTTAGCCTGTGCAAAAAGCACTTCCAATTGGCGAATTCCTGATGTACATGCAGAGCCAGGGCTTATTAGCCCAACTAGTTTAATGGGGGGTGTGGAATACTTTCAGTCCAAGTTTAATTCATGAGAATACAAGCAAGCTACTTTTATGTTGTAGGAGTCAGCCTCCGCATTCCGCTTTAGGCTGGGCGTGGCCGTGGGCGTCTTGAGCACCATCCTTGGTGTCATTTGCCCCTCGCAGAAACAGTGAGGGCAAGGGAGCCCGGAGGTGAACATTATGTGCTTCATTGTGCTTCCCTTCCTACCGGCTTTGAACCAGGGTTTTTGAGAGAATGCGTGTTGTCATGCTGAACAACAGTTCAACTTCGTGCGGACAGCAGGCAAGCCACCAAGCATTTCCGGACTACCTTGGGTGCCAAAACAAGCGAGAGCCCCTTCAAAGAGCCCCCTTAATAGAAACAAACAAATAGCTCCCTTTCCCTTGCCATGTGTAGCCGAGGAGTGGCTAAACCTTTCAGCCAGAGTTCCTTTGCAGTTTGTTTGAGACGATGCGTTTGCACGGGGCTCAGCGGCGAGCCCCAAGTAACCCCATACTTTAGGGAGTTTCAAGAGATGTGAAACGCAGCGTTTCTGATGTGGGCCCACGAGGGGGTACATGTCAAGGTACGAGCACGGCTCGGTACGGGTACGAGATTTGGGTGCGGCGCGCGGTGCGGTGCGCGGTGCGGGTGCGAACGTTGTTGCGAGGCAGGGTGCGGCGTGCGATGAGGTGTTTTGCGCGGTGTGCGGTACGGCGCGCGGCGCGGGTATCCGCGCCGAATTAGCGGCTGAAATTCCAGAATTAGCGGCAGATTCTGCCACTAATTTGGGAATTTCTGCGCTAATTTGGTGCGGGCACAGGGTACGCCGCGCCGCGCCATAAGGCGTACCACGTTTCCGTGCCCCCGCGCCGCGCCTTGCACCACAAGGCGTACCGTATCCCTGCACCCCGCGCTGCACCTCGCACCATCAGGCGTACCATGTCGCCGCACCATGCGCCGCACCTATTTTGGGCGGCTTTTTGTTGCATATCAGAGCACACCTCTTGAAATTAGCTAACCCATACTGTACAGTGCCCACACATAGTGCCCATGGACGTGTGTGTGGTTGCGTTTGTGTCTGTGTTTGTGTCTGTGTCTATGTCTGTGTTGGTGTTGGTGTCTTTGTGTGTTTAGTGTTTGTGTGCTTGTGTGTTTGTGTGTTTGTGTGTTTGTGGGTTTTGTCTGTGTCTGTGTCCGTGTCCGTGTCTGTGTCCGTGTCCGTGTCTGTGTCTGTCGGTGTTGGTGTGTGTGTGTGTGTGTTTGTTGGTGTGTGTGTGTGTGTGTGTGTGTGTGTGTGTGTGTGTGTGTGTGTGTGTGTGTGTGTGTGTGTGTGTGTGTGTGTGTGTGTGTGTGTGTGTGTGTGTGTGTGTGTGTGTGTGTGTGTGCGTGTGCGTGTGTGCGTGCGTGCGCGTGCGCGTGCGCGTGCGCGTGCGCGCGCGTGCGCGTGCGCGTGCACGTGCGCCTTGCCTGCGCGCGCGCGTGCGCGTGCGCGCGTGCGTGGGTGGGTGGGTGGGTGGGTGGGTGGGTGGGTAGGTGTGTATGTGTGTGTGTGTGTTTGTGTTTGTGTTTGAGTCTGTGTGTGTGTGTTGGTGTGTTTGCGTTCGTGTCCGTGTTTGTGTCGGTGTTTGTGTCTGTTTTGGTGTTGGTGTTGTGTTTTGTGTGTGTGTGTGTGTGTTTGTGTGTTGTTGTGTGTCTGTCTGTGCCTGTGTCCGTGTCGGTGTCTGTGCCTGTGTCTGCGTCGGTGTTGGTGTTGGTGTTGGTGTGTGTGTGTGTGCGCGTGTGTGTGTGTGTGTGTGTGTTTGTATGTTTGTGTGTTTGTGTTTGTGTGTGTTTGCTTGTGTTTGTTTATGTTTGTCTGTATTTGTTTATGTTTGTCTGTGTTTGTTTGTGTTTGTTTGTGTTTGTTTGTGTTTGTTTGTTTGCGTGTGTTTGTTTGTGTTTGTTTGTTTGCGTGTTCGCGTGTGTGTGTGTGTGTGTTTGTATGTTTGTATGTTTGCGTGTTTGTGTGTGTTGGTGTGTGTGTGTGGTTTTGTGGTTGTGTGCTCGTGTGGTTGTGTGGTTGTGTGGGTGTGTGGGTGTGTGGTTGTGTGTTTGTGTGTTTGTGTGTTTGTGTGTTTGTGAGTTCGCTTGTTTGCGTGTTTGTGTGTCTGTGTTTTGGGTTGTTTGTGTGTGTGTGTGTGTGTTTGTGTGTGTGTGTGTTTGTTTGTGTGTTTGCGTATGTGTTTGTGTTTGTGTTTATGCTTGTGTGTGTCTTTGTTTGTGTTTGTGTTTGTGTGTGTTCGTGTGTATTTGTGTGTGTGTGTTTGTGTGGTTGTTTCGAATGAAACCAAGGAGAAGCACCAACTGTGGGACAATTTTTGAGAGGTGCGGCGCTGGCTAGACAAAGGGTATATGTCGGGGCATTCCAGGCTTCAGCACGTCCTTAGAGACCAGCAACATGCAGAACCCCAAAGACTTCCAGTCAAGCAACGTACCCTTGAGGGTCTAGCGATTATCCGGATTGATCAAAACTCTGTTTCTGAACAGCCCAGATCAGCACCCACAAGGCGTGAAAGACAGCAAATTGGACTCGTTCGGGCCTTGCTTCTCACATCTTCTCACCGACCCGAAGCGAGCTACATGAACCACCAATGTACTTCGGTAAGCAACCAACTTAGATTTGGGAGTGCCTTGTTTGCGGGATCCCTGGGCTAGCGGCTTTGGCAGTTTTCAGGGACTGTCAAAAACTGGGACCAGGAAAGTGGGGAGAAATTTGCTTGGTTTAATTCAAGAAGGATATCGGCTGGCATGCCGCCTAATCCTAGGCTTGGGTGCTGCTGGCATGAGCGTGAAGAGCAGCCGAATGCTGCTGCTGGAGGAGGAGTACAAGGCAAGTTGCAAAAAGGGCGAGACGTGGTTCTTCACCGGTCCTTGTCCGACTCGGTTGGTCGATTGGTTGGTTGGCTTGGTGGGTTTGGTTTGTTTGTTTGTTCGTTTGATGTTTGTTTGTTTGTTTGTTTGTTTGTTTGGTTGGTTGGTTGGTTGGTTGTTTGGTTGGTTGGTTGGTTGGTTGGTTGGTTGGTTCGTTGGTTCGTTGGTTCGTTGGTCCGTTTGTTGTTTTGGTTGGTTGCTGGTGTGCTCGCTTGCTTGTTTGGTTGCTTGCTTGGTTGCGTGCTTGGTTGCTTGCTTGGTTGCTTGGTTGGTTGCTTGGTTGGTGTTGCTGTTGATGTTGACGTTTGTTGGTTTCCCGTTTGGTTGTCCTTGGTAACACCCGCCGAAAACAGGGTGCTGGACCCAACAAAATACAATGGAGTAACTCTGACTAAATACTCTTAAGTCAAGTTTCCTCCTGATCATGGGAGGAAGCGGAACCATGTTGATATTTATTTAGCCCTTACTTACAGCACCCTCTTCCAACAATAATAGAAGTGAGACAGGGATGTTCCCACAAGGATTGTAGTATTGACACACCTCCCTGTTTGCTTCCGTGCTGCCGTGATTGTTGGAGGGAAGGTATTGCATTGGCAACAGTTGTGGCTTCCCCAAGCGTTGTTCCGGTTTCCTCTTGCAAGTATGCCAATGTTGTGCCACCCTGGATTAGGTGAGCATCTGTGCAAAAAACAAAGTGACGGCACGAAGTGGAGCTTGCAATTGATATTCACACTTGCCATGGCCCAAGAAACGAGGGCCTCATCGTCGGGCTCAAGGCTTACATGTCGGCGCGTTTGGACCGATATTCGGGAGTCCTCATATCCGGCCCAGCGACCCATACTCCCAGCACAGGAACTCTATCTGGGTTTGCCTCTGACTCTAAACGGGGGAACTCCTCCGAAATGGGTTTACCTCTGGTTTCGCTAAGGCAACCTCTAAAGGGTGCCAAATGACTTTTGGTGTTTGGGCCACCGGGTTCTCATTGTCTCAGACTTAGACCCTTGGTCTCTGTGGGTTGCCATGTGACCATTGACCTTCAAGCAATTAAAGCTGGGTCACCCCTGGTATGACCTGGGGTGACGAAGCCGATGAATCCGCTACATAGCCAACACGCTGTTGGAACAGGCTTCTCCCAAGTACGTGGGCCCATTCCCTCCTTCGGTTTGGCCAAGGTAGCGGAATGCGATGTGAAGTCGGACTGGGTGACAACTCAGTTGCACAAGGCTGACCTTTTAGCTTTTCTATGAGGTCCCTTGGGGCAAGTGAGAACCCGGTACCTACCTTGTCAACAAACACTGGGGGGACACTTGGGTGGCTGGAACTCGAATCGCAGGAGATGTACGATTCTGAGGGTGAGGCTGCGCCGAGACATTTCAGCTAGGAATTTCTACGCCTGGAATTGACCCTCCCACCAATCAACATGGAACCTGTCCTGGTTTGGATACTTGTTCTTTTTAAAGGGACTCTGAATGTCAGGTTCCTGGAGATTATGTCCTTTTGTGTTGACGCTGTTCCAAAGGCAAGAAAAAGGGCAAAGTTCAAAGGAACAACAAACATAGCCCGCACGGCTGCTTGCAAGGAAACCAAAAAGGGATGGGCAGTTGCTTGCCTTTTCCAGCTTGTTCACCCGGCAGAACTCCATTCTTTGGATTTTTCCGCTAGGGGTTCTCTTGACATGCATCAGCCACCGCGAGTTTGGTATTTTGATAGGAGGGGAAGTCAGTCCTGGTCAACTTGCCTTTCCGATATATAATTTACATGGCACCTCAAGCACATTTGCTCGCTGCACAATCCTATTTGTTGGCCAAGCGTTTATTGCAGTTTCCACTCAACACATGCAAGTGCTAGCAAGTGCAAATCAACTCACCCTTTGTTCATGTGGGCAAATGTCGGCGTACATCCATTTGGGGGTGCCCATTCCCCATTTCGCCGCGGAACCAGATGCCACTTTTGAATAGGAAGGCAGGGGCTTGAGGGAAACCGCAATTTCCTCACCCAGGCAGTGGGCAACGCGGACACTTTGTTCCGTGGTGGCTCTCCCTTTTTGGTGGCCGTTTGGGCCTGGCCACTGGCCAAGTGACGTGCGCTTAACCTGCATCATCGGTACTCTTGCATCAATTGCTAGGTCTTCACTTTTGAACACCTCGAATCTTTGTGGCTGGTTCCAGGTTCCATTTGGTGGCTGGGAACCGGGTTCGCCTTTTGGCCGCGTTCTCCAAAC
The DNA here is from genome assembly GCA_963377175.1 of Effrenium voratum. NCBI lineage: Eukaryota > Dinophyceae > Suessiales > Symbiodiniaceae > Effrenium > Effrenium voratum. The sequence goes on along the minus strand of CAUJNA010003399.1, from coordinate 321,470 downwards.
CAAAGAAACCCCCTCTGTGGGCGGGCTGCTTGGGGTAAACTCGATGTTCGGCCTCCAAGCATGGGCCCGCTGAAGCAGGTGAGGTGGAATTCAAGCAAAGCGTACGTGTTGGCACCCACTTCCATTTTGCCCAAAAGGTCTTTGCCACGGGGGGTCAAAACGATCTTTGCCACGGGGGTTCCCGTGGCTGCAACCCGGCTGGACAGGCTATGGGGCGGCCGGGGGCTTCACCTGCCCCTCGTCGGGAAATTTGCTCAGAGCGGAGCCAACATGAGACCACATCCCTTTGGTTCCTAGCCAGTTCCTTAGGTTTTTAGAGCTTTTTAGTGGTTGGATTTCCATTTCGCCCACTAAAATTTAAACTTTCAGCGGGGGATCCGAGGATGTTTTTTCATGCTGCCAGGTCATAGTTTTTCCCTTGCTGTAGTGGTGCCCAGGGTTCCACTTTTTGACTAGGATTTGGAATCTCCTGATGAGTCTATTCAGCTGCTCAAAGGCAATCCTTTTCCATGGTGATCGGTTCCACCAACCCTTCATCCAGCCTTAACCTGCAGTTTGTCCCAACAGAATCCGAAAGGAAACCAAAGGGGAGCCCTGGCCTGGGAATCACCCTTGTCAAGGCCAGGGGCCCAGCGTTCAAACATTGCCAGCGGAGCATGGCTTTGCCCGAACCATGGAAAATACAACCGCAGTCGTACCTTCAGGATTGCATGAGCTAAGAAATGATAGCGCTATGCTAGCAAACTAGCCATCATTTCGCTAGCCCGAGGAAGCAAAGGGGGATAAAGGTGACCTTGCAAAAGACAGGTCCCCCATTGCCCCTATTATATCTGAGGGCCCTCGCTTCGGTGTTCGCTGAAGCCATGACCTCAACACTCGCACGCACACGAGGGCTGCATCAGGGCTCACAACCTTCAGACCTCGTTTTGGTTGAACGAGGGGGACGGGGTTTGTTGCCAAGCAGGCCTCGAACGATAACGGGACTCCCTAAAACAATCCTTTTTAAGGTGGGTCCTTTGAACCATTTTCATCTAAAGCGGACCCTCTGGTCTGGATTGTTCTATGTTTGGTGGGAGGCATCTTTGCCTCGCCCCTTCTTGCCCTCTCCCTTGCCCTCTTTCCCTCTTTTACCACCCTTGGCTCTTGCCTGTTGACTCCACGGGAAGACAAAGTTTCCCCAGAATTAGCTCCCCTTCTTGTTTTTGTTTTTGCCTTTTTGGGGCCCCTTTGTTTTCCACGAACGAGGCAAACAAGATAATTTTTAGCCGGGGTCCTAATTCCAGCCTGGAAAGAAGGCACCCGCTTTCCCCCCAAGAAGCGGGGGGGGGGGGGGTGAAACAAGCCCCGGTTTTGGCAGCTCAGCAGCTCAGATGCGGGCGGGAGCTTCACCTGCTCCTCGCCATGGCTTTGTTGGGCGGTTTGGGGTTGCCATGGGTGGGTCTAAGTAGTGTGTTGTTGGTTTGTGTGTCTGTTTTTTGTTTTTTGTTGTTGTTTGTTTGTTGTGTTTTGTTATGTTTGTTTTTTTGTTTGTTTGTTTTTGTTTGTTTGTTTTTGTTTGTTTGTTTGTGTTGCTTTGCGTTGCTTTGCGTTGCTTTGCTTCTGTTCAGTTGTTTGTTTGAAACCCTTTCAAGTGCAAGGGTTCGTTTGAAGGGACACCAGCAGGAAATCATCCATTTGAGGCGTTCCCTGAATGGCAAGTTGCAGCTACTTCTCAAGGAGTGAATTGCGGCCTCAAAAGAAGGTACCGGATTTTCGGGGCTGGCAGTGGATTCTGAAAAAGCAACGTTTCAGCAACCGAACATATTCCGCACTTACTTTTCAGAAACTCAGATTTGCCCCATTCAGCAACTACGATTCAGCACTAAAGGGGCACGATTCAGAAGCTAAAAGAGTCCAGGAACTGAAACAGCCCGAGTAGGTAGCATGATTCAGGAACTAACAAGTCCGATTCAGGAACAAAATTAGCATGACTCAGGGGCTAAACAGTCCAATTCGGAACTAAAGTAGCAGGATTCAGGAACTAAAACGTCCGATTCAGGAACTAAGCTTCTTTTGGGGCTGCTGTGAGGGGATGAAAGAAGCTCGAAGGGGCCACACCTCAACAAGTGCTGTTGGACCTTGACCGCCGTGAGGGCTTGGTTTTGACAGCTTGCAGAGACACAGCTTTGTTTCCCGGATGGTGTTGCGTTGGCGCATTTTGCCAAGGGATGTTAGGACTTTAAGTTTTGGCCCACGAATTGTGGTTTTCCATTAAACCACTAAAAGTTAAACTTGTAGCAGAGCAGAAAGCAACCGAGGTATTATGAGTGATGAACCTTGTTCACATTTATTTTGGTTGGGTTGTGGCCCCCCACCCTGAGGGCCTCTCGGAGAAGTGTCCAAGGGTATTTTTAGTTTCCGAATCAGGCCTTTGTAGTTGACGAATAAGACCTTTCCGTTTTAGTTTCCGAGAAGGCTTTTGCATTTTCCGAATGTTCCGAAGACAGTTTCAAGTTTCCGAATCAGACCATATACCGAATGACTAGATCCTATGCTGGAATCCTTTCCTTAGATACCTCTCTCGTTTGAAGTGTCGCTGCCCATGGAACCAAAGCACCAAACGCACAGAAATACATCCGGGCTGCCCCTTGTGTATCTTCTGACCTTGGGTCACCGAAGGAGGTTTGTCCAAGTCAAAGATCGGATCGGCCCATGTTCCACTTTGAAAGGCTGGAGCCAACAATTGCTGGTGACTCCGGGAATGTGGGAATGAACCTGGGGGTCCCCTTAAAGGAAACCACCGGTTGCATGGTTTCTAGGGTTCATTCCCTCATTCCTGCCTGTCGCACCAGCAAGAAAACAGAGCTTCAAAGAATTTGGGAGCCTAAATGTTAGGGAAAACACGCCTGTGCTGCAAACACCTCAGCCGATCACTGCTGGCAATCTTTCTGGGGTGGAGTTAATCAAGAGAAAAGCAGAAGGAACCGAGGACGAAAGCAAAAGGAGACCAACTCAAAAGCAACAGGGAAGCAAGAGAACAAGAGGAACGCCAGCGGAGCTGGAGAGGAGAGCAGAAGGCAAGCAAGAGGAACGCATCAGGATGTCACAAGGCAAGCAGCAGAAGCTTTGGAGCAAAGGAAGCCAAAAGGAACCTTTTGTCAGCGCGACTCATTTGCAACCGCTTTTCACCTTGGAATCCCAAGGGAGCACGCGCCGGTGCCAGTTCGGCTAAAGACCTATTTGCGCAGCTGCTTGGCGCTGAATGATCAGGGGTCATGTCCAGAAATGGAGGCCAAGCACTGGTTCGGGGTTGCAAAAAAAAGAAGCGTGGTCATATATGAGCAAGGGGCAATAATGCTTCGATTTTGGTGGGCCCCTCGTCGGTTTTGTAGGTTGCTTTTGGGCTTGACTTGTCGGTGCTCAACAAAAAACACCTGTTTAGCAGGAGTTGCGTTGGGCTCTTTTTTCAGGTTCCATGCTGATTAGCTGGCCTTGGCACTGCCAGCAGCTCCTTTTCAGCGAGGGCCGGTGCACGAGAGGCATGTGGACAGTGCCAGCTGATGGGTTTGTCTGGCTATTGGCTTCGAGTGGTTCAAGCGGAAAGCTGTATGCACAGTAACTAAAGAGCCGGTTGCCGGTGGTCACATTTGATGACAGAGAAGGCAGCAACATTATTTCGCCTGCTCGTGCTCTGTCAACTGAGGCTGGACACGGATGGCGACGGCATCCTTTCACGTGAGGACTTGGCTTTTGGGTCCCATGTCAAAGTGGCAAACCTTTTTCACTCGCTGGGAACGCTTCAAGCAGCTGGAAATCTCACCGATCGGTGACATGAGCTGAAGTTGCTTCACTTGAGCCACAATCAGAACCCGGGTAGATGAAGGTTAGTGAGGGACGATCCCAACCATAAATATGCGGCCGCCTTCTTAATCCTTTACATGGTTCTGGGTGGACCATTTTAGTACCAGGTTTTGATTGCGACTCACTTGGGGAGTCCTAACTGTTTAGAAAGTACCCAGACGCATGCAGCGCCTGTAGCCCAATGTTCCTATGCGCTCGGTGGCCAAAGGCTGCCTTCTGACAGAAGGCAGTTGTTGAGCTTCTCATTTGCTGATTTCTTTCAGGCTTGTTCAAAGGAAACCCAAAACCAGTTTGCCGATTTTTGTGTTTTCACGAATTCGGCCAGCCGTTCAAACCTGAGGTTAGACCTTCAGGATAAAGAGAAGCCCAGTTTGGGGTTTTGCTCTTCGACAGGAGCTGGCCGCGGGCATCACCTCGGGCACCTTCCCCCGGTAGCCTCGCCGATCGGCGAGACCAGCGGCCGGCCAGCGGCCAGCGGCCAAAGGCTGGCAGGCGAAGCGATGGAGGGAGTGCTGAGGTTTGACAGCAATAGGTGTCCTTTTTAGGTCAGTTTGGTTAGAAATACATGGGTTCCACTGGTTTCTTTACCAGGGCCATCTATTTCGAAGCAAAAGGACACCTATGTTCGACAGGATTTCCGAGCCATTTCCATTTTTGGAACCTTCAAAAATGGAAGCCACCAGCATTGCAGGCTTTGAGGGCAATAGAGTGGCCCCTGTTTTATTCATGCCCCCCCTCCCCATCCAGTGGCACCATTTTTCTGGGTCCCCGAAGCGTTTCTCTCTTTAAGCACTTTGGCACAAACATTTTGGCTGGCGCATTGTCAAGCAAAGCCCTGGCATGCCCCATCAGACAGGCGGTCGATGAAGCCTCAAAGAAGCCTGCCTCTTGTATGAATACGTCACTAAGTAACTACAAACACTAATACATGCATTTTTCCAGTTGTTTGTATATACATGGAAGTCGTCCGAAAGGTCCAAATATTGTATCATGCTCAGGTCGTGTTGCCCTCCGCGATGGAGGGCGCGAAAGTTGCGATGGAGTTGCGACAGTCTGTTTATTTCGCGAAATGTGTGCGCAGCTGCATCTTGTTAACCAGTGAGCTATGACAGCTCAAAAATTGCGACTTTCCAGCCGGAGCTGCGTAAGCGCATTTTGCGCACTACCTTTGTGCTGAACAGTTGTGACTCTCTGACTTGAGCAGTCAAATGTGCACGGCAATGAATCCGCAAAAGATTCGCGGAAGTAGTTTTTGTTTTCGCGAAGCATGGCCGTTTCGAGAGAAAGGAGCTTAAGACAACCGCCATAAAATAACAAAAGGAGCAACAAAAAAAACAACACGCCCAGAGTGATTGGGTTCCAAGTTTCAACACCAAGATGTCCCCATCTAAAGGAGGGCGCAAAAAAAGGTAGAAAGATGCCATAGGCATCCCCATATGGGACTGCCCTTTGATCGCCAGCTTGAGATTATTCCATCAAAGCATGCCTCCTGCGAAGTACACAGTTTTCTGAACAAGTTGAACCGCCCAGACTTGTAAAAGTTCAGCATTGGTGAGCGTTTCGTTTCTTGAAGGGGCATCACTGGCCGCATGTCAAGTGGGATTAGCCGTTGGGATGTATGTTGAAACAGTCACAGGATGGAAACAAGTGGCGCAAGTTCGAGCATAAGCTCTAAAACAATCTTGACCAACACCTCCAAGTGCTGCCCATCTTCAATAATTCCAAACCAGGGGCCTAAGCAGCTGCAGTTGTGCACAGCAGAGAAGCTCCAATCTCCGGAGCTGAATTCACGAAATCCAAGAAAATCGGAGGCCTTTTTTTTTATCATGTATTGATGTGTGTGTGTCTATATCTGTATATGGGGGTGTCTCACAAAAGTGGTGCCCCAAAATGAGTGCTTTGGACATGCTTATTGGGTGTCCAACAGTTGGACGCAACCATTTTGAGCGAGATGCCGCAAAAGAAAGTGGGCCTTGCGGCGCCTTGGGCCAGGTACACTAAGACGTCAACGGCTAAATGACCATGCAGCTCGGCAAGCATGCGGCACCGGTGCATGTGGCCATGCACGTGTGAAAACAAACAAACGTCCACTTTGTGAAGCTACAGTATTCAAACGGTCTTCATAGGGCCCTCCCCTAAGCAACCGATGGACTTCCCAGTGGTTTCAGTTGAGTGAAAGTAGATGGCACAGTTCTCCGTTTCGTCATGGATCTACGCTCAACCCGGCGTCCCCAAGATCCAGCCACACACATCCAGCGTGCCGATCCATCAGCTGAGGCATGGGAAGAGATATCTCCTATCTCCTTATGCTTCGCTTACAGAACTGATCATCGGCGCACAGGCATCGATAGACAAAAGGAATGCACGCGCCTGCGCCGGATTGCAGCACAAATCCTCCTGCTTCCCTTTCTTGAGCGATTCAATCACCTTTTGGGCCGTTTCAAGCAAGTTTCTTTGTGGGTGGTGTTTAAAGACCGCTGCGTTGCGCTTGCCATCCTCGACGTGAGTGGCTCCACGGTTCGATGAGATTTGTTGTCATGGTTTGCTTGCCGTTCGAGGGTCAGGCTTTTGGGCACGGCGTATGTTTATCGCCAGTTTGATATACGTTGCTTGGATGGTGCTTGAATGGTTGATGCTGTAGCTTTTCGCCGGATAAATTTCGGGCAAGCTTTTAATGGCAGACCTCAGGGGGTTCATTGATTCATGCTGCCTACGGTGTTTGCTCAGCTTAGGGCGAGCTCACCTGGCGCAAAGGCTGACTCGCGATCTTTCCTTGCGGCAGCCACATGCAACGCTTCCCACCCACCAGGCAACCCACAAAACCCATAAAACCCATGGCCTACCTACCCCCATCAGGCTTGCAGAGGCCTGTGTCTTCCATGTTTCCGTGGTGCATGTTGTTTGCACGACCCGTTGTTTTCTCTGTTTCGTCTCAACGAGATTCTTGCGAGCCCACGGTCGCACTTCTTCGTGTGATCTCCCAAGCGGCTGAAACACCTGTATATGAACAGTATGCATTGATTGAAGGACAGTGTGTTTTTGCTCTACCGCTTTCCGGTGAGAACTGCCCGGAAGTTTGCAGTCCGGGCATGTCCAAGGTCAGTCTGAAGGTGAGTTGGGAGATGCAGATGAAGACAATGTCGCAGCCTCGACCATAGGTCCGCCGGGCTGGGCCAACCTCTAAAAAGCATTTTGAAGCATCAACTCCTCCAAGACCTTTACATGCAACCAGGGGTTGCTTGTATTGCACGGACGGCTTCGCCCAGTCCGATTGACAGCCCATTGGTTGACGAATCAAGTTTTGAGGATGTACGTGCCGCTGTAGTTGGTGTTGCGTGTTGCTTGTTGTGTGTTGCGTGTTGCGTGGTGCTTGTTGCT
>CAUJNA010003399.1:229252-306752 GCA_963377175.1 Effrenium voratum | reverse complement strand
AGGCTGGGCTGGTTCACTTCAGCGGGTGTGCTTATCATCCCCACCCACCCACCCACCCAGAACAAATTGATTGGATTTTGCACACCCTTGCTGGTGAAGCAGTTCAGCGGGTGTGCTTATCATGCCCCCCCCCCCACCCCACCCCCCACCCCCAGAACCAGATGAATTTGCACATTTGGGTATAGAGCTTCAGCGGGTGTGCTTATCACCCCCCCCCCCCACCCCCCCAGAACCACTAGATTTTGCACACCTGGGCTGGGACGCCTGCCTGCGTACGGAAGTGATCCTGGGCTGGGACGCCTGCGTTCGGAAGTGATCTTTTTGACTGACCGGGTTTTGCAACCCTTTCGGCGTTCCGGGTGCTCAGTGTTTTGAAGTTATTTTTTTAGTGTTCGGAAGTGATCGAAAGTGGCAGCGTTCACAAGTGATTTTTTTAGCGTTCTGAAGTGATTGTCTACCCAGATTTAAATGGCCGATTTGGTCGTCCTGTCCTATTGATGCAGATGCCGTCTACCGTTCGTCAAGTGCATTTATGTCGTCCTTTTGCAGCCTTGCCAAGTTTGAACCAGCGACCCTGTTTTGCACCCCCCCACCCAGTTTTCGAAACTTGGCAAATTGACAAAGAACAAACACCGGGTTCCCTCTTGCACTGAACTTGCACTGAGTGGCAACGGCAAAGTGGCCAACCCGGGTAGACCACAGTGAAGTTGCTGAAGTCGCAGAATGTAGCGACCAGAGGGGGCTTGGCGACCGACTTCCCAAGCTCTTTTTCTTCAAATTTCTCAGGTTGGTGATGTACGTTCTCTCAGGTTGCCTGACTTCTGTCAAGCGTCTCGTAGCTTTCTTTCTCGAAGGTGCCTTTCTTGTGGTTCCCTTGTTTCCAGTTAGTGATGTGTTGCAATCCTTCCATTTGCTTAAGGTTTTTCCCCTGCTGGTTTTAAAGGGAATTTATCACTACTGGAATATGTTTTTGTTTTTTGTTTTTCCAGGGGTCTTAACCAAATGGAAGAATCCACCCAGGAAATAGCTTCTCTTCTTTTCGGCTGTCCCCATTCGGCCGCCTGACAGCACTTGGCTCGCTGCACAGAGCAGCTTATAGCATGGGATGCCACGATTGTCGACCTTGACGATGTCGATGGTTGTGCGCACGCGACGCAGAAACAGCATTCGCACAATTTTGCCGGGCGTCATTTGGTTCTTGCGATGGCAATCAGCAGAAAGCCGCCTGAAGTCGGCGTGCTTCATTGAAGCCACGACGATATCCAATGCTCAAACAATTCAAGACGCATTGAGCTAGCCAATGCTGACCATATTCCAGCGCGAAAGTGCTTGAAGCTTGTTCCGGCCGAGCCAAGGGAATGAGTTGCTTTGCCTTTTGGGACAAAGCGGTCAATAAACCATGCACCCAGAGAGTTCCGAGTTCCGAGTTGGGGCTGACCATTTGAAGCAACCGCATCGTTCATCTGGCGGCTCCAAGCCATCCGGTTCCTTAGCTTTTGAGCTTTGCAGGCTAGGGGGGTTGGGTTTCCATTTAACCCACCCGATCTGAACGCGGACAGCCAAGCTACAGGCGCCTAACCTTGGGGTCGTCACACCAGAAATCGTCACAAGTGGTGGATCCATGAAGCGCCGCCTTCTGCCGCTGCTTCTGAGCTGCTGGGTGCCTGGCAGGGGATGGCAGGGGGCCGTCGGAGGCCGTGGGGCCATGGACAAAAGGGGTTGATCTTGCAGCTAGGGGTTGGTTCCTTTTCCATTCTTTTCAACCATCGTTCTGTTCAACAACCAGCTGTTTCCCTGGGTATTTGATGGTTTCCTGAAAAAAGGATCCCTGGAAAGAATGGGGAAGGTAGCCCTGGAGCTTCGGGGTGTTGGGTCTGTGGACTCTCGGTGCGATGGGAATGACCGCTCCGGGTGTTGGACATGAAATGGAAGGGGCAATGATTCCCTCAAGGGAAGCCAGCAAGTTGAGGTCTTGGGCCTCAAGCTCGCCGCTAGCGTCTAAGGGTCCATAGCAAGTGGGGCCACGCTCGGTTGGCTTTGATACTTGGCTTACCTCATCTCTGAGCGTCTTGCTCCATGCTGGTTCTGGCCGAACTCGCTTGGTCTGATTTGAGCTGAGTAAGGCTGGCGGGACAGATCTGGCTGATGCACAGAGGATTTGCAACCCCCAAATGTTCAGGCCCCCCTACTGATAAGCGAGCGGACCCCATAAACCGTATGGCGAAAGGATCAGTCCTCTACACACTTAGAGTCCACAATTGAACAGCAATCCCGTCTTCCCGTTGGGTTGGAAAAGAAAGAGGTTCCCTTGGTTTCCAAACAAGGAAAGCCAAAAATCAGAATCAAGTTGATCAATCGGGGGGAGCTTCAGTCTACCTTTGGATCCTTCACGGTTCGCGGAACCCGCGTACGTGGCCAAGCTTCTCAGCCCCAGGGTCAACATTCGGGCTGGATTCGGATTGGCCAACCTTTCCCTCACTTCGCAGGAAGATGTTCTTATTCAATGTTCACATCTCTCGGGGGTCGACGAGTCATCTTGGAACCAACAACCACTTGGGTGTTGCACTATGGCATGGAGCCCGGTGGTCTCTCCGAGTGTCCCTGATCATAGCGGTTTCCGCAGGTCGGCCAAACGGAGGTCCCTTCAAACTCGGGGTGCGCCGCTTATCCCAAAGCCACCACCAGGGGATGCAAAAACCACTTTCCCCCAACAATAACTCCCCCCCCAGTAGACACAACTCCTGGAGGCGGAACAATATCTACTAATTAAGGTACATTAGGCTATCAGAGGGACAGGGAGCCGCTATGGTCCTCCTCCAAATGGTGCGGACCCAAACTGAAACAGCTGATATCTACATTTACATCATTGTTTGTTATTTGTTGTGCTGGTTTCGAGTTGGCTATAAATTTGCTTAGTCTCGGTTTAGTTTGGGTTTAGTATGTCTTCGGTAAAGCGTGCATGAATGACTACGTAGGGGCAGGGATTAGCATGGACATTTACTGGCATATTTCCAGAGTCGTATTTACCCTCTTCCCGCCCAACACAGTGCGCGGGCCCCTTAGCAAAGTGGGATTCCAAACCATGTTTGCTGGTGGGAGGGAAGCCTTTGGAAGCACAGGCGTCCAATTTGTGTTCAACAGAGCTGTGAAAGCGTCAAAGCGAGCCAGGATCCTCGGTTGTTCCATGATGTGCGTGACGTGTGTCACGGGGCTCCGCATTCCAGCTTCCATGTATCCGTTGTAATCACCCAACAAAGGCTTTGCGGACCAATAGGCAGTTACAAGTTCCTTCTACAGTTTTAGGGGCCATCAACACGCCTTCGAGTTAAGATTCCAAGGGGTGGCAAGGGGGCAATGAACTGAATATGGGCTTAAGGGTCACATGCTGAAGACCTGACCTGATTTTTGTTGCACTTCGCTTGAGCTGTTCTCTCCCCAGCTCCAGGTGAGGGGTTCCATAATTCCATTGGAAGGCAGGGTCCAGTTGTTTCCAACCCCGCCATGCCGAGAGCCTGAATCTCCTTTGTTTGGTGCTGGCAGCGCGGAGTAGGGACGATCTGAAAGGAAAGGGCAGCTGACGTCAGTGCCAATGTTGTCTCTCTCCGCTGTCACGGACACGTAAAAAGAAACATGTTACAGCTGGACGGAAATGGACGGTACGTTCGACAGAATGGGCATCCTGCCCTCCACTCGAATTCTAGCGAAAACAAATAGTTGTCCTTGTATGAAAGATTCTTCACATTTACCAATCCCCAGATCAGAAGGCTTGCTTGAAACACTCCAAAGCCCAGGTGCTGACGCATCCCCTGCGAGCTTGGCTCTTTCCCTCGGCGCCCACAGAAGTCCCAGACGACGGCCCGGCGGCGGAGCCTCGGACCAAAGAGAAGTTGGTTTGAGTAACCAAAGGCTGGTGCTCACTGGGAAATGCGAAACGGAATCACCCCAGGCAAACCATCTCCTTTGGTTTTGCTTTAAAGGATTCCCTAGGCTTTTCCACCAACACCCTGGTAGGTCATTCCCTACCCTGTCGCACCACGATCTGAGTATGGGTCAAATTCAATCCTCCATGGGACCGCAGGTTTTGGTCCTTGGTTCCATTTACCAGGGCAAGCCATTTTGGGGAAACCCTATTCTTGACCCACACCCATCTGATTGGATTGGTTCATTCGGTTCATTCCCAAATCTCCTTTAGTTTTCTGTAAGGGATTCAGGTTTATTCCCAACATCTTGGTAGGTCATACCCGGGCGCAGCAGCAGGGTCTCATGGGAGTCACCTGAGAGCCGGGGTTAGACCTCAGGTCCTGCTGCACCCGGACGCCGGCAGCCCCTGCTTCGCGCAGGGCCTCGCTAGCACCAGCTGGCGGGAGGCGGGGAAGCAGCTGGCCAGGCGCATCCAGCGCCTTGGCGCAGCAATCGGCCGGAGCCGAGTCGCCAGGGTTGCCGTATCGCAACAAGGTGCAGAAGTGCTCTTGGAAGTAGGGGGCCAAAAAAGTTCTCTAACATTGTGTTCCCAGTACACTGTTGAAGGAATAGATCTTTGTAGTCTCCCCCCCCCCCCAAACTGTCAATCCGCCTCGACTTGCCAAGGCAACAAAACAACGGCGTGACAAACTGCAGCGCTTGGAAGGCAGAACGTTCCCAATTTTCCAGCGGAGTCCACCCAAAGAAGCCCACCTTTTTCGTAACTGGAACCAACCACCCCAAGGCTCCAAGTGGGTTATGTTTTGTTCTACCAGGGTCAATGCAGTGAGCGAGCTTGTGCAAGTTCACCCATGCCTGAAGGACCATGCAAACATCATATGGGTTCTGTATGTGTCCCCTCGTAGATTTTTTGGGGTAAAGGTTCCTTCTCTTAGACAGTAAACATCACACACCGAATGGGCCTCTTCGCTGTCCCATGCCGGTGAATTGAACCGCCAGTCGATGGCGGTCTTGGTCCAAGCCCGGGATCGTTCAATGTCGTTGGCTTGCCTTGCGAAATCACCGACCAAGGCGTCCCCCCTTCCATTTGGGTGAGGCGATTGGGAGAGTTTCCGGTTGAGATGAACATGGACGCGGGCAGGATCTTTCTGGAGTCTTTCGCACATCGGAGATGCTCTTGACACGTCGTGTTCCCAAGGGGCGAAAGGGATCCTTTGGGTTGGTTCGCTTTTCCTTTGAACATGTGGCATCCCAGTCTTCAACAGGTCTTCTGAGCTTTGTTTTCGAGTGAATTGCCGAGCTACCACCTTCAAACCAATCGCATTTCTGCCCGTGGGTGGCCAAAATGCCCCTGAAATCATGCTGCACAAGGTCCTCCAAGCATACCACTCGCGCCTCCCCTCTCCAAAAAGGTGGGACCTGAACGAGAGCGCCGCGCTGCACGTGTTGCCCGTCTCCGAGTTCTGCCGCACACAGGGCGCGCTAGGCGTGTGCAGGGCAAGTGGCGGCATGGATGCGCTTTTGAGTCAGCCTGGTTGAACATAGATGATTGTTTCAGATTGCTTTTGATCAAGGACACAGGGTGGAATGAACGGTCTTTTAATTTTCGGACATTTGCTTTTGTAATTTTCCGAAAGGACCCCTAGAAACCCGGAATTCCGTTTATAGCTCCATTCTCCTTGTGGGGAAAGGCTTGACAAATCAAGCTGGTGGACCTCCCCCCTCCTTCCCTCTTAAGCTAGGCATCAGGTGTACATCCACACAGGCGCCTGACACAAAGGTCTTCGGCTGGTTTCGGGAAGAGGAGCCCCCAACATTCAGCCCGCTGGCCTGCCACGGGAAGCAAGATGGTACTTTCCAAGCATCCGATTGTAACGTTCAGACAGGCCATTTTGGAGGTTTCAGCTTTGGCTCGCTGAAGGACGCTAAGGCAAGTAGCGCTGCGAAAACTGGGCTCCCCCACCCCCTCCCCAGAAGAGAAGAGCAGCGTTAAGACGTTCTAAATTGGCTTCCTTCGGCTTTTGTCATCTCCCAGCTGCCATCGCGGCGTCCCTGGAGTCATGAGCGGGCTACGCTCAAAAGGGGAATGCGCTCGCCCCAAGCCACTCCCGAAAAGGCAACTAGACCGCATCACCTTGGATGTGGCCCGTGGTCAGGCCTATCATTCTTCCGGGGAGTTAAATGATTTGGGCTGGTGTTCCTTGAGATGGCGGCGTGGGGGTTGTGGATGCGAAGCTACAAGCGGATGGACATGGTTGTCTAACAGCCAGAATCCTGTGTGACTGATTGAAACGCCAGCTTTGACGCATGCGAACTTCTTGTTTGTTTACTAGCGACGGGCACCCACGCATTCGCGGCTCTTTCAAGCATCCCAGGCCTCCGGAGAAAAAAACACCACAAAACAAAAAAAGCCAAACGGGAGAGAGAAAAAAAGTAAGAAAAAACACAGGTGGCTCTCGTTGGGGGCGTGGCCACACACGGCCCGCCCAAACGCCACGAGAGGCGCAGCCTTGGTGCTGGGCATCGACCTGGAGTTGCCTGAGGCGTGCGAGGAGAAGAGGCAGGAGCTGGAGGCGGTGCCGGCCAGGCGCCAGTCGGCCAGTCAGTTGAGTGGGTCGGCCCTTTTTAGAAAACCGACTCCAAAATGGCGGTGTTTTCCTTGGGGTTTGCCTTGAAAGCTTCAGAAAAAAAGGCTTTGCCCTCAAAGAAGGCTCCCATTTAATCAGACTTACCGGGGGCTTCCCTTGGAGCCACCCCACAGGGTAAACAGAGAGCAGACCTCTGCCAGGCTCTTCTTCAACAGCTCCTCGGGCCAGCTCAGCTCAGGGCTCCAGTCCTCTCGGGTGAAGCCGGGCACCTTGCGCCGCCGCGTGCTGCGGCTCATGGCCCGCTGCTCAGAGGAGGCCGCTGGTTGGGCGGGGCTTCGAGGACTTTTCGTCACTTTGTCTTTGGCGCATTTTGCCAAGTGATGTTAGGACTTTAACTTTTTGCCAACTCATGGGTTTTCCGGATTAAACCACGGAAAGTTGAACTTTTAGTAGGGGAGCGGAAAGCAACCGAGTAGTCCATGAGTTGGACTTCAAGCGTAGGAAGATCATGTGAGTGGCACCCGGAAAGTGAGTTTTGCCCAACCCACTCAGGAAGTGCGAACGGCAAGTGTGAGATGTCAACGTCAAAGGACAATTGGCGGTTTGTCAAGCGCAGAGGGCCATGGTGTCATTTCGTTCCGCTTTGGAAGGGCGTCTCTAGCATCGGTTGCCCTCTACCCAAGCTTCCCTCTGCCCATGGCTAGCCCCATGGCCCAACAACGAAGAGGGACCACCCTTTAATCTGACGCCATTTATGAAACGGGTTTGTTTGTTTTTGTTTAAATGGGGACCCAAATGGGTGGTGGTTGTTCCTGCAATGTAGCGCAATCCTGCGATTATGGCACGTGCCACTGCTCAAGCTCAAGCCCCTGAACTTTGGGTTCTGCCAAGTTGGTGAGACCAATCATATATTGATTCAGGCTCGGGCCCAGGACCCCTGGACTAGAGCCACCCAGTTTCTCATTATGCGCCCCGGAATGAGATGCTTACCCCCGCAAAAAATAGGGAGATACTGATACTTATTGTGGTTTTCTAGAAATGCAAAACTACCCAGAAAAGCCGAAAGATCCTGAAACCTGCACTTTTTGGATGGTGATTCCAGGTCGAACAAAGGCAAGCAATGATTTTCCGGGGGGGGGGGGGGAACTGGCACTCCGGCCTTTGATGGAATCTGGACGATGAGAATGCCTGTGCCGCCCTCCCGTCCAAGACCCATTTGCACCTTATGGCTTCCCGCGAGAAAACATGATCATTGGTTCGACTCGGTGTATGATTTGAATTGCCCCCAGCGAGTTGCAAGATGTGGGGATGTTTTTTGTCGATGCCTCCTTCTTTTGCGGACAAACAAAATGAACCTATCCATGTTTGGGGGAGGGTCCATTGTGAGACAAGCCAGGTGTGGTTTGCTTTAGTCACATCTGAGCATGTTTGTCGAAGATTGGTTGCAACCCTCACTCTCGTTGCGTATCACGTGGTATGTATCGCCAGGAGCTGATTTGGGCACTCCTCCTGCTGATGAACACGTATGTGGCGAAGGCAAGTATGGACCGCAGCGCACGGTCCAAGTGCCAAGCCACCAGAGGATAAGAAGTAAAGAAAAGACTGGCAGGGCCATCCAAAATTTCATTTGACACAACATCATGCGCCGGCAACTCTTGTGACCAGCTGGTAGGTAGCTGAATCCCCCACGGCTTCTGAACATTGACAGCTTTTTGCCGAGGTGAAGAACGCATGCAACATCCATGGTCCCGGAAACGATACATGTTGGCCAGGTCAGACATGACCTTTGTCAGAGGAGCCCCTTAAAGTGGTTTTAAGATGAAGCATGGCATAGCTACCCCTCTTTTTGCTGTTGGTGAAGTCAAAAAGGAGGGGTGGGCCTGTCATCAGGCAAGCCTTAGTTGCTGAATTTGGATGGGTGGTTTGAATTTGGATTTGAACACTTGGTTCTTGAACCACCAAGCCATACCAGACCACCAATTCGCAGATACCACCACCAAACCAAGAGCCAGCCGACTGACCCCGGCAGCGGTCGCCAGGTGCCGGCCGTCCAGGCGCAGCTCCCGCGGCCCAGCGGCTTTTCGTTGGCCAAGGCGGCGGCGCTGTGCTCGCTGCCGCTGGTGGCTTGCGGGGCCTCGCCCACCTGCGCCTCGACCGCTTTTGGCGGAGAACGCTGCGATCGGCGCGATGGGATGGAGTGAACACCCCTGAAAGCTTCATCCAACTATTCGGGAATCCTTGGGTCAAACTCCATTCAGGAATCTCTTTTGTTCGGGAATGGAAGGGAGTGGTTTCCTTTTTCGGGAATCCCTGGGTCCATTCCATTCCCTACCTATCGCACCAGCAAGATAAACCCAGCACTTGGGGAAGTCGGCCTTGGCATCCGTCTAGGGTCAAACCAGTATACTTGGTCGTACTGTGGCTGGGCAAAATATGCCTCGGCTGGTGCCAATGGGATTGGTGTTGTTATGTTTCCCGGGTTTGTCCATCCGAAACTGTTGCGGGATGTTGTCCATCCACAGGAACTATGCCCCTTTCGCGGCTGCCACGTGTTTGGAGAATGTGAAACCCTTCTCTCTGCGAGGATGAGGGGTCCCCCAACCACAAGAGGCTAAATGGTTGGGCAAGGGGGCAATGGTCACACCAAGCTTCTCCTTTTGGTGATTCGCAGGCAGGGAGTCAGGCAGTCCTGCGGGACAGGGGGTGAGAGATGTGATTGCAGTTTCTACTAAGGGCGTAGTTGAAGGGCCTTACAAGGTACTTCTGGCTGGCCTCGGCCATTTGTTTGTAAACAGATCCTTTTTTTCTTTGGCTTGCTTTAAGGGAGCGTATCTCATACAAGGTATAGGAGGTTCTGGAGTCCAGTCAATCAGTGGACGAGCCTGGTTTCCATGTGGTGTCCCCAAACATGACATCTTCTCCTGGCGGCCGAACGTCAGGAGCTTGAAGCCATGCGAACCAATTCGGGGCTCTCTCACCCTTGGCTTGCCCCTTGGGCCAAGCTCAAAAGCAACAATCGTGCTGGGTGTGCCAGGCATGAAGGGCCTGTTTTGCATTGCGCTGTGCCACCTGGACGACCAGACCTGCGCGTACCAGTGCCTACTGAAGTATGTCCCTTGGCCTTGTGGCTGACCCCAGCCCTTTTGATGGTCCACAGGAGCTCCCATTGAAACATTTTCCCCAGGTCGAAACAAAACATTCGCCGGAAAAAGGAGTGTTCTTTGATTTTGACGCCTACAGACATCGCACTGGAAGGCTATTTTTCAAGTTGAGCAAGCGAATTTCCGCCGAGGTTGGCTATTGTGGGGGGAGGGAATGCTAAGTTAGGGCCCGGACTTGCAGATGCTTTGTGCTCACGTTAAGAGAGCCTCCTGCCTTGCCACAGGGCTGCTCGGAATGGCCACGCTGGTTGCAAGGCTTGGGTTCCAATTTCAGGACAGCTGGCTGATCACCAAGTTCTCCGCTTGCGCCTTCCAGGGTCAGAGGCTTGTCAGAACTCAGGCGGGCGGCGCTTTTTGTTGAGAGCGCCCGCCCGTGAAACCCCCACCCCCCCCACCCCGAAAAAAAACAGGAAAAACATCAAGCAAAACAAAAAAAAACAAAACATCTCCTAAAGGAGTTTCCTGTAGACATGAGGCTTATTGAGTTTCATGTCAATCTGGAGGGTGTCGTCCGATTTGTGGCCTTGAGAGGGAAACAGAACTGGGGTCCCCGTTTGGAGACAAAAGCACAACAAGTCGCATCAACACATCCCTTTGCGATAGGATGGTCATGAGCCCGGTTCCTTCCAAGAAGAAGTTCTAACTTGGGCAGCGTTCCTACACGGCTTTACAGCACATGTAGCGGACCCCAAAAGATAAAACATGATCATGGTGGTGGCCCACATCAGGTTTGATTGTGGCACGCATGAAGGTGGGGGACGCCTTGCTGGTTCAATTTTGAATGGCAACCCCACTTAGAACTATCAGTTGGGGGGAGCTCCAGCGTTGAGACACAGCCGCATGTTGTTGTAGAGGTACAGGCGTTCTGCTTGTGCTTGCTGAAGCTCTGCTGGCTTGTGAATGGCGGGGTGGACAATCCTGCTTTAAGATCTCAATCTTGCGAAGAATGAGCCCAGGCGTCAAAAGTGAGACCTTCAAGCAATGGCATGAACTCAGCGTGAAAGCAAGTCGAGCTAGCATTTTGCTGAGTGTACTAAACAAACTCAACGCCGGTGTAGAGGAGAAGGCCTTCTGCACTTGGCGAGGAATGTGATGAACTTTCACACCTCCCGGCCCAAGCTGCCGCACGTAGAGCCTTTAGAAGCTTGGCACAGCAAGTCCGGCGGTCAACGTGGCCCCGGCTCACAGGTGAAGTTTGGGAGCAATTTGGCTTGCGCACTCGTGAGGGTCCTTTCCTTCAAGTGCCCTGACAGATATTTTGCTCTGGGTTTGTGGGTCCTTTTGAGGCCAGAAAAGCAGGTCAAGGCGTAGCACGTGTGTCCCCAACGATTTGCGCCCTTGCGATTGAAGGTTGTTGCTGCATCCGTTCAGCGAATTTGAGATATTGTCAAGTTGGCGGATATCAACCTGAGATACTTCGGGGCAATGTCCTTTTCCGAGACCTGGATACTTGCCAAAAGGCTGGGGCCCAGATCGGATGACCCTCTTTCTCCCGCAGGCTGGGGGTGCCAACCGCCAACCCCCAATCGCCCAGACCCCCACACCCCCCCAGGCCCCCAGGCCCCCAGGCCCCCGACCCCCCCCCCTTCCACCCGTTTGTTTTTGTTGCTTCTGAGGACGGGTTCAACAGCACAGCCATGCAGACGGGCATGGCCAACCGCATCTTGATGGGCCACCTGGGCCCCAGGAACTACAGCTGGCTGGTGGCGGCCTCCTCCAGTGAGGCTTATGCCCAGTTCCCCTTGCAGCGCCAAGACTTAATCAACCCCGGGTGGACGACCTGCAAGTTGACAGGAACTTGGTGAGGTTGTTGTCTCAATCCGGGGTCAAATGGAGCGAAACTCAGAATGGCTGGTGTCCTTTTTTGGTGTCCCTCAAGCCAGAAGCCGGCCCCCCAAAACGAAAGAAAGAAGGAGACATGACATCCATCCAGCCAGGCCTAGCCTTGCAGATTCATTTGGCTCTGCAACTACGTATAGCTACAGTGTGTATATATATATATATTATATATATATGTATGTATGTATGTATGTATGTATGTATGTATGTATGTATGTATGTGTGTGTGTGCATATATGTATCTGCATTATGGTTCTGCGTGGGCTGCGGGGTCAACTATTTTCTAACTTTTAGTGAGTCGCTGTCTTCCCCTCATCAAGTCCTCACATCAACGGTTGTCAGGATGTTACCAGGCACTAAAGATAGCTTCCATGCTAAGGTATCAGTACTGGTTCCCTGCCCGCAACGAGCGCTTCATCTACCACGCTGCCAGGATGCACACAGTTTCAACGCTTCAGATTGTTGCAACTGTTCACATTGGGGGGCTGCTCCGCTGCCGGCGTGGAGCCAGGCAGATAAGTTTGCTGGGAGATCTGGGGGTTCGAGCGAGCTGGCTGGTTTGCGCTGTGCTCGCAAGACCTTGGATGTTCTAAGGCCGTCTTCTTAGCAGAGGGCGTTGACAACTGGGAGTGGCACTCACGTAGCTTGGCCTGCTCTTTGCGAAGCCTCCAAATAAAAGGAGGCCCGGCTCATGGCAGACTTTGCCCGAGTGGGCCCCAATTTTAAGCCAACACGGCTGGCTTTGGGCAGCGCTTCCAGAGGCTGAACTGTTGTGCTGACCGATGAGTCACCGCCAGGGGCTCAGGCCGACCCATTGGGTTGCAGGTGAGGCAGTTGCCATGGGTCACTGGGCATGCGTCAGATTTACGGGCGCTTTGTTCATGATAATGTGAAACTCACCACGGGCGGGGGTGGTGCCGCAAGGATCCATGCTCTGGCATGTCGGAGGGCCCGGAATTCCGGAGGCTGCTTAGTAGAAGGCGGTTGAGGACTGAGCCAAACGTACCAGAATGCCAGAATCGGACGCAACATGGATGGGTGACAGCAGGGCCTAGCAGAACTGGGGCGTACAATGAGTTCCTGATCATGCCTAAGCAACCACCGAGAGAAGAAAACAATCATGCCTTTCGCTCACTCTGCGGGGTACTGCGCCTGCGGGGAACTGTATGTCTAGACAATGTCTAGACAACATGATGGGCAACATGTTGGGTGGCTCCAAAGAGAGGATTTCATGAAGTGTTGGCTCTTTTAGCACTCCTTTCGCACTCTCAAAGGGGGAATCCAAAGATGGCTTCGGCTTTTTGTCCGCCCCGCAAACTCCGAAGAACCGACGCCCTGAGACTCGGCGGCCTCGCCCCGAATCCGCAAGCTGAGGCACCTACTGGGTGCTCCCGGTGCGGCCGGCGGAGTGGCTTTTTGCCTCCAAGGACGCCGGGGTCCACGTGAAAGAGCACTGGCCCCTTGGGATTTCCCGAGGTTTCGGCTGGATTGGAGGGACTGGGGAGGGAGGTCTCAAGAGCCCCTCGGGGCCTACAAAAAGGGGGATCATGGGGGGTGATGGTTCGTTGGCACTGGAATTTAGGGGAATCAATTCATTCCAGGGTTTCTTCTGTGCAGGATTTCCATGCACAGTAGGCATCATAAGTGGGCTCCGCAGCTTATCCAAGAGTAGCACTCGTTTTCGGCCTGCTGGGAGGTCCATGAGATGCAGAACGAGGTCTCACCGAGTGTTCTGTCCGTAGCAGGAAGACACAGGTACAGTTGGGTAGAGTAGATGGTATCCGATGCACACGGCGGACGGCGGGCAGGAGTGTGGTGTTCAAACATGGATCAGGGGTCCAATCAAATAGGCTTAGAAGTTCCCCTGGTGAAGCAGGATGTAGCCTTCGAGCATTCCTTGCGGGCCGTGGCAAAACCCTCTTGGTTTAAGACACCTTCCTGTGAAATCGATCAGTATTGACCTCAGAGACAACTGAAAGAACATGTTTGGCCAACGGGCGGCTTCTTGGCAGGTTTCTTCCTGTTTCTTTCGCATGGGCATACTGAGCGAGTTTGTGACGCACGCTGCTCTCATGCCATGCTCATCGTGGACCTTCTTTTCGCAGCATAATTCTCGCTCCCGTGGAACCAACAACTAGGTCCCCCAGTAGCGCCCTCCTACCCTTTTTGGGGGGGAGGGTTGCCCTCCTCTCCGCTGGAGGACCTGGACAACTAAGCCTCCCAGGAGATTTTTCTAAGGCACGGCCTTCGGAGGCGTAAAGCTCCCGGCTCGAAGGTACCTCCTGGGGGCGGACAGCTCTCTGCGGTGGATGGTCATCTACTTTGCGGGCCACGCCAAGCGCGCTGGGATGGCCTACCGGGGTTGCCCCCTGCCGAAAAATGGGACACCGGAAGTCAGGAGTGAGATCTTGCTTTGTATCCCTTTGTTTGGGGGGGTTCCGACATCACGATTGTAGGAAGTAGTGTTCTAGAGCTTCTGCGATACCAATCAGACCCCTTTGAAAACGATCAAGTTCCTTGGTGGCGGTTTCCCATGGGCGCCTTTCGCGCCGTCTTCGCCAGTCGACAGCTCCGCGCCTAGGCATGCTGCTGACGCCCGACGGCAAAGTCCCAGGCCGCAGCGCGCACTACCCC
The DNA here is from genome assembly GCA_963377175.1 of Effrenium voratum. NCBI lineage: Eukaryota > Dinophyceae > Suessiales > Symbiodiniaceae > Effrenium > Effrenium voratum. The sequence continues at coordinate 292,609 of CAUJNA010003399.1, read as the reverse complement.
ATCCAGGAGACTCCGATGCGGGCTCCAGCTGGCGCAAACGTCTCACTCCCCGAGTTTTCGGATGGGACACGTTTAAGGAAGACCGTGTTTGTGCAGATTAGACATTTAACAGCTTGTTTTGTCAAGGCAGTTAGGATGCGCGACCTGCTTTTGGGGCACTGTTGGCCTTAGGGGGGAGAGTGTGAAGGCAGTGGCACTAAATATGCAACATGTCAGGTACCTTGACTTCGTCGAGTGATATCTGAACACTCCGAAAAACTCAGGCCACTGATTCAAATAGAGCCCCTTCGTGGAGAGTTTTCCCCAGGTCCTTGATTGCAAGTAATGTTCAATTCGGAGTGGAGACCACTCAGAGAGATCCCTGGATTGAATCCATGCACCTGCGCTACTATTCCGAAGTAAATTTGGCACCGAGTAGAGGCTGAACCTGCTGTTTGAATATCACCTCGGATGGGCCATCGTCTCGCATGCTTGGAAGGGTTGGAGCTGCGCCGGTGGCGGGCTGGATTCATTGCCACAAAAAACCGTTTGCTTTGGATACTGACTAGTTCCAAGCCAAACTCTTAGGCCTTCAGACTTGCACATTATTCTGCTTTTGAATATAAGCCTGTTGTGTTGTTTTTGCTTAACTAGCATAACAAATTCCAGTGTTTGAAGCCAGTGACAGCAGCAACCGTACGCCAACTTGGGCCAGGAGGCGCTGGACCGAGCTGGCCTTCAACTGTGCCTTGGCAACCACGTCGTGATAAATCATAAGGAGCTCACCCATCTAGCTAGCGGTTTGGCGGTGGCGTTTGTGGATTCACCCCTTGCATAACATGAATAAAGTACTACAAGATTAGAAAAAACAAAAAAGACCCACAGAGGGGAACACCCGGGTTATCTCCACAAGCGCATCCAAGCTGTCTAGACGGGTTGTGAAAAGCGCGCTGTTTCCCCGACAGGGAGCTAGACCCGCGCTTGAAGGTTCCTGACGGGATTCCGCTGGTTTCGGAGTCTTTCCCCTTGGGAAACTCCGCACTGACCGGTGAAGAAGTGCGCATGCTGTCCAAGTTAACGCTGTGCTCAGTAGCCCCTCCTTACAATAATACAACAACAAGAGTAATGAAAATAAGAACAATAGTATACTATTTCAATTCGATATAAACAAGAGTAGTCCTCCCTAAACAACCCCCTTGCTGAAAGTGGCCGATCTTTCCCGGTTCGCCTCCCCATGAATGCTGCCGCTCTAGAAAGGAATAGGAAGCTGGCTGACCTCTAAACAACACAGATGCAACTGAAATCCCCGCGCCTTAAGCTAAACATCATTATTCAACAAGCATGTGTTCTTCTCCCAGAGTTATGGGCTTGAAGCTTTGGAGGGAGGAGGGCTAAGGGAGAGGACCGCAGGAAGACTTCTCGTTTTGGGCAAGGCTGTAACTTCCAGCTTTAGAATTGTATGTTCTAACTGGAGTGAATATGGTTAAATTTTGCTGCCCGCCAATGTCCATACATCCCCCCCAATGTTCTAACTCTGAATGCCACAACTGGCCAGGGATGCAAACATGTGGCTCGCGCGATGTTCTAAGTCGAAATACGGCGACATGTTTGCATTTGTTTTCCTGGATGTTCTATCTGCTACTCGTCATTTTTGTTTCACTACCCACAGGTTTTACGTTCTAAGGCACGTTTGGTGAATTGTCGATGTTCTAACTTGAAGTCTGTCGCTATAATGATAACAACAAAGCGGATCCCCAATGTGTACATCTATATACCATACATTTTAAGTATATGTGCATCATACAACCTAAGCATTGCTAATATCACAGCAGACCCCCTCCATATACTCTTATGTAATCAATAGATAGCTCATGTCATATCACAGCTGAACCCCCCCCATAAACAAAGACAATGGGTTGTGATTTGCACTTTCCAGGCCACTCAATTCACACCTAGAGACCATTGGAACATATGCTATGAGCCGCTCATGAGGGGCGAGCCCAGCAAACGGTCCAGCACTCGAGCATGGTGTTGCTTCAGATCATGTCTCGAACTCGGTTGGTTCAAAGGAAGGGTCTGAAACAAGCAACCCAATGAGATTTGCCAAACTCACGCTGCTCAATTCTTCGATCTGAGCTCGCCAATCACGGTGTTCTTTTTTTCTCCGGGGATGAGAAGTGGCCCGCTTGGGCACTTCGTAATTGCATCTAGCGTTGCTGGGCAATACATCTAAACCACAACAGATGGCACGTGAGGAGATCGGAGGCAATCGCCAGATGTCGATCAGCCAGGGGCCCGCTCTGAAGAAGTCTCTGGACACCTGCTCAAGCCGACCCCAAAATCAACGGAGGTTCCTCACGTCCCCCTTGTTCCATGCGCAGGTAAAAGCCTGGAAGGGGCGGGCCTGTGCTTTCAGATGCTGACATGGGTGGGCTGCTTCATTTTGTGGGTGTTGCTGGCTGATTCTTTTGGGGGATGGCTTTTGACAGGGCCAGGTGTCGAATGAAGGGCCAGCATGGTTCATGGTCACAAGCAGTCACCTCTTTGGCAAAGAGACTCGGCCACAATCCGCCAGCCACAACTGCACAAATGAATACATGACAAATAGATGAACAACATATACATATAGATAGATAGATAGATAGACAAACAGACAGGCTGGCAGGCAGGCAGGCAGACAGACAGACAGACTGATAGATAGATAGATGGATATTTGTTACAATATGCATATAGTTTTGTTTGTATGAATGCAACAAGCAAGCAGACGAGATCTCTCTCTACAAATATATAATGTGAATTCAATGCATTTGTATTTATGTCAGTCTTCACCCCGGCCCGGGTTCACATTGCAGCATCATGAGCTCAGAAAGGCATTCTTCAAATGGATGTGTTTTCCTCCCCTTTTTTCAACTCCCAAATCAGGGGCTGCTCAAAGGCCACTAAACGCCTGGCCATCGAGGTGGGAGATGCGGCCAGTCAACAACGAGCTAAACCACAGTGCGGGGCCGCCTCCTCTTCTGCAGCTGCGCTGACGGCGCGAGGCAAAAGAAGACGAGCAGTCCATAGGTGTCCTTTTTGGTTGTTTCGTTAGAAAAATAGATGGCCCTGGTTTACCCGGTGGTTTAATCATCTACCAGGGCCATCTATTTCCCCTAAAAGGACACCTATGCGAGCAGTGCGTCACCTTCTGCTTTAGCTTTCGGCGAAGGGGTCCAGAAACTTGAAACGGGTGGTTGTGGGTGCATACGTTGACTTTTCCAGGGGGTGTTGGGCATGTTTGGGACCACAGTCTGTGTCCAGCTCAGATACTCAGGTCCTTTCATCGCATATCACTTTGGAGTGAGTTTGCGCAAAGTAATGGTGAGGCCAGTGTTTCGTTTCCAAGTGGACTCGAAGCAAAACTCTACCTGAATTACCTTCAGTGACAGGTTCTACGCCATTTGGGGGGGGCACTTTCTTTCAGTTGGGTATGCTTGTCATGCTTCTGAAAGTTTGCATGGGTGCATTGCGAGTTGGTGTGCGATTTCAGCTGTCATAGATTGCAGATGGGAATTTCTGCAGGGGTTGCGCAGAGAGCTTGTCACCACAGGGCCGGGCAAGGCTTGGCGAGACATATTTGGCCTTGGCATGGGGGGTGCAGAAAGCTCAGGGCAGGGCGCAGAGCAAGCAGAGCATAAATTGTTTTTACCGACCTGTGCGGGTCTTTTTTGTTTTTGTGGCAAACAGCGGTGGGAGAGTGAGTGAGTTGGTTCCCTCTGTCATCTCTCTGCTCTCGCTCTCTTCTTTCGCTTGTCCATGAGATTCCTTCGTCCACAGACACTCACGAACAAAGTGGAGAGAAGTGGATAGTGGAGAGATGGAAGGACTCGTCACCGGGTAAACCTCATATCCTCACTTTTCATCTCTGAGATTGATGGACGAAAGGACAGCATTCATTCAATCTCCGCTCGCTCTCTCGCTTCTAATGGTTCCCGTCCCTTTTGGATGTTGCGACGGGGAGAAAGCGGCTCTATTTCCTGTTGGCCGCTTTCCCATTCACTTCTCTTTCTCTTTTGTCCCGCCTCTCCATTCCTTATGTCATGGCGGGTCATAAAGAGATAGCATGTGACATCTTATTTCCCAACCAAAAGTAACTTGGAAGGTTGGGAAGTAATATAAGATGTCTATAATGTTCCTTCTCTTTCGACTCTTTGCCCTTGAAGGTCAAGGGGTGTTGCGGACATGTACTTCGCGATGAGAGGCAGCCCTGGCAGCATGTGGGCATTACCCACCCTGCAGGGTCAAAGATGTGTGCATATTCATTTGTGATGCATAAATACAAATAGTTAGTTCTGCGTATCTTCACATCAAAGACGTTAATATAATTATATAGATATATGTTTACGTATGTATATATAAACATATATATATATATATACATGTTTGTTCTTGACGTAGGTGTTCTTGAAGACACGCGAAACTATCCTTCCCTCCCCCCACCATGTTCGGGAGAGACACCCAATGCTCTAGTTGAAAGTGCGCCCTGCCCTGACGCGTCTCCAATTCCTCACCCGAGCGCCATTGCTTGTGGCTGTGCCAGCATTCCGGTAGCTGTGGCAAGCAGGCATTCGACAGTCTTCTCAACGTTTGTTCTCAACGAAACTCATTCAAAATGGAACAATCGAACTTTCAAACTGTGAGTAGGAGAGGAATAGGTTCCAAATCCAACAAGCTTGCAATAACTCTTGGCTATGTGTGCTTTCCTGTCTTGTTGAGGGGTGGCTGAAGCCAACACAAGTTTTGAGCTGGGAAAATCCAACCTTTTGCAGTTCGTAGCGCAAAGGGGGACTCAGCTGGCAAAGCCTCAGGCATGACAGGACCCCTCCGGGTGCAGGCCAATTTGCAGAACGACCGCCATGTCTTGACGTCAACCCCAAGATCTTTTGATGTCCCTCTCAAAGAGCCAAAACAAGTACCCTCAAAAATCACCGGCGAGCTGGCCAGCAGTGAGCGGTTCCATTCCGTTTGAATTTTTTAGGTGCTCTCAGCGCTTTGCAGAAAGCATGGTGTTGGGCTGGCGCGGCAAGCGGTATGCGTGTGCTTGCCACACTCGAATCGTTTTTGCTGTGTCGAGATTCAGTCCCAGACACCCAATGGTGCCTTTTTTGCTTTCGTTGGAGGGGTGTCCCCTTCGAATCAACTACCCAGACCAGGGTGCTCGTTCTTTCCAGTGAACCAGCCCCAAATCGGATCTCTTGTGTTTTGCCATTGCCACCGGGCAAGTAAGCAGCAATATTGCTTGCCGTATCTAGAACAAACAACTACAACAGTCGCAGTCAGATCTCCCTTTGCTAGCCCACTGGACCTTCCATCCGCGCAAGAACCATGATTAGGGAACATAGCGCACTTCACTCAATAGCAGCGTGCTGTCGGTCATTGAAGTTTTGTGCTTCCCTGGCTTTTGTTGGTACGCAGGCTGAATAGTGCTGCTTGATGAGTTGGCAGCATTTGGCATGTCCGCTCTCTTGGCCTCAAACAGCAAACACCCCTGTAGCGGGATTGTGCATGCGCTGGTGCGCGCCAGCCATTTCATCATTTCCGGAACCTGCAAGCATCACTGCGAGGGTAAAAGGCATATTGCGCTGCTTCCCATGTCGTGGACTCCCTTGGAAGGCTATGGGGAGCGGGGGCTAATCCCGGTCTTAACCCGTAGATACGGCCTTATTAAGGGCTTATCCTTGGCATAGCTCTCCCCCCATAGCCATAGCCCCTCCGAGGGGTCCATGACCATACTCACACGCACGGGCAAACAGCGGCGGCGATGGGGAAGCCTCCAAGTGCCACAAGCAAAGGGGGTTTGGGGGAGCTGGCATTTGCCCAAGTGCATACCCATCACATTTTTTATTGAGAGCAATTTCGTGGCATCTCGAGTCAGGATGTGTGATCGGCTGAACTGAACATGTGCAAGCATCATTTTGCCGAGCGCCCTGCGCTTTGCAAATAGTTGCTCTTCTTCCGCGGCAAAAATCCGTCGCTTAATTTCAATTATGGCCTTACAGCCTAGGTTGGCAAAGACTTCTGCGCACCTCAACGGGTTTGGCGGAGGTCTTTTGCACTGCGAAGCCTGGTCAGAGGGACGCTGCAGGCCAGCAGCTGTTTTGCATCCGTCAGTAGATCTTCTTCGTTTGTATGTTTTAGAGGACTGGGATTCGCAGACCTTAGTTATTAGCTGTGAGTGCTTCGGGAGCTGCTTATTTCTGACGAGCCCTCTTAGGCGGCCTCCGGGCTGCAAATTTCCCCAGCCTCAGGCTAAAAAAGGATTGGAACGCATGGACACAAAGCAGCATCCAGTCAGACCGCCAGCTTTCCAAGCCCACAGCATGGCGCCCTTCGAACGTCAGGGATGGGGTTGTTTGAAGATCCCTGACGCCATGCAACCAAAGCCGCCGCAAAACCCACATTGCCTTTGCTTCCCAACAGCCTTCTGTATGATCCCCATTTTTGTTGCGCTTGGAGTTCCCAACGCCTCTGCGCCCTGGTGATTTTTCGTGGGGTTCCTTACAAACAGTCCAGAATGCCGTCCCGTCCTTGGTTTTTCCCTGCCAGAATTTAAGTCGTTTTCGGTCAGCAAAAGAGGTTGGGGAACTGGTTTTGCAAGTTCGAACCTCTCAAGTATTTGAGCACCTGCGGGCCAAAAGCAATGGCTTTGCCTCAGATCTGTCCTGAAATGGGTCCCCCCATTTGCTATGCGGTCTTGGAATGATGAGCGGGAGAGATGGACTGCCATTTTGGCGAGCTAGCAATTTCCACATCGTGGGCTGCTTGTGGGGTTGCAGCAGGGGAATGGCCGTGGCCAATGGCCATTGAGCATTTGCGTCGGCACTTGTGCTGTTACAGACTTGGGCATTGCTCAGACCTTTTTTTCTCGAGCGGTGCACCGGGCGAATGTCACAGGGTGTTCCATCCTGTTGCACTTTCTCGGTTCTAGAGCGAGGGGAGAAAACACATGACCGACAGGATTCATGAGCACCGCCAGTGCAGGCAATTTGCTTTGGCGTTCACTTTTTGGGTGACTGGTAGGGGCCCTCTAGGTGATTAACTTTCAGCTTTGCTGACTCACACTAAAGGGAGGGAAGCTAGCAAGTGAAGCAGGTTATTGGCATGTGCAATCGGATCAGCAACATCATCAGGGGATGAAAACAAATGCACCCTTGATGAAGGTAGCTTGTTCATCGCCCCCTCTTCAGGCTGATGCGCGATGCACCCACGAAATTGTCCAGGTGGCGTGTGCTTGTCTTTAATTATGTGATGAACACTTATCAAACCAATTCAGCCCTTTTTTCCAGACGCCTCGCACCCCGAAGGCCCGGAAACCTCATGCTTCCTTGAATTTGCCTCCGCTTTTGCGGACAAGTCGCTTCTTGCCCCTTTGAAGGCACTGTGAGACGGGGGCCAGTCATACACATGAAGGTGTGCCCATTGGAGGATGCCCATGTTTGAGCTTGGTGGTGTCACCCTCACCAGCTCCAGACGACACACTAGAAATCCTATCAGTGTTTCCACCGATTATTTGAGCATTGCGACATGTTGCTGGATTTTGTTGTCGACACGCGCATAACATGCATAATGGTGCGTCGTTTTTCAGGGTGCCCCCAAATTGTTGTATTCCTTTTGGGTTTCCTTTGGGCCCACAAAGGTGGGGATACCTTCGAAAACAGACACACCCATATGGGGATGCATAAGAGAGCGCAAGCAAAGGATATCGGGTGTTGGTTTTATCCATGGAGTCTGACAACTGCCCGGGGCACCGCGGTGCCTCGAATTCCATTTGCGGACATCTTGAAGAAGTGGCTCCGCGCGGCCCGGGAAGCGGGAAGCGCTTAAGCCCCCGGTTGATCAGATCACAGGGGCCGGGCGTCGGTTTTTTTCGCGAGCTGCGAAAAGGGCAAATCGGGGAGAGCGGCACAGCTTCGCTTTCTTCGGTTGGTCGACCTGCCGACGTGTTCGAGCCTATAGTAGACGCAGTACTGCAATGTGGCAGCTTGTTTAGTGTGGTGACGGATCTGAACAGGTGCCCCTGAACCAATAGTGGTCAGTCATTTCCGGTCCTTTTTTGCTGTTTGGACAAGAGCTGTAAAACTTCAGTATTACTGTAGTATTGGCTTAAGAGCTTGAAGTGGAGCTTTTCGAGAAGCAAAGGCATCAATGGAAAGCAGTCTGGGCAGATCCCTGCTTGTGCTTGTTGTGTTTTTGTTTCCCATTCATGGCACCCAAAACAGGCCGAAGGATGGCCGGCCTTATCACCCTTTGAAGGCTCTCTGCGATCCGATTTCGAAGAGGTCACGGCCGAAGCTTGGTTCAGAAGGCCTGGGGTGGAGGAGAACCAGAAAAAGCTGCTGAGCATTGTGTTTACCCATGATGTGGGTGTTTTCCCGTCTGTTGCATTCAAGATAGTGCTCAAACAGTCGGACGTTCTCATGGGAACACGAACTGACAGGAAACAACATGCGCTACGTTATGCAATTATGGAAAAGTGTGAAGCCTTCCCGCCGGTGGCAGAGGCTCCCTGATATCACAGTCGAAACGCTGGATGCACATTGCAAGTGCTAGCTATTTTAGTGTATGATGATTCAAAGTGGTAAACTGCGAATGTGGCATTGTAAAGCAACTGTATGGTATACTGTGTTGACCCAAGGTGTCTTATCCAGTTTGTTTGCAACTCGATGATCCATTCCCATCATGCATTCGACTTGAACCAACGTGTTTGTCTGAGGCATGAGTTTTGATTCACGAAGTGATTGAATAGCGTGATGACTAAAACGTTACCCAGAGAATGACACAGCTCGACAAGCTGGATAAGGGCCAGTACGGTGGCGTTTCGAACGGACGATGGTCTCAAGTTGGAGAAACTGTCAAATGGCGGGTTTCATGCGTGTTTGTGTGAGTACAGCTGTGAGGCTTGGGACATGTGCACTTAGGCCAAAGCCGGAAGGGACCATATTCATCCAATGACCAACTCATTCCCTTGGAAGGGGTGACAAAATCCGGTTTGGCTGGTGCGCACTGCCGCATGGCAAGCTGATTTGAGGCTCCGCTCGCCTTTGGCTCAAAAGGTGTGGGCGAGGAGGGCTGTTCTGAGACCCTGAGAGTGGCGTGGTGAGGCCAGCGCTTCGCGCTTCGGGAGGTCAGGCTGCAAAGTCCAACAGAGGCTGTGCTTGATTTCGTCCCCGCGCCCCTTTCCCAGTAGCGCATGTCCAGACAGAGCGTGACAAACCTTTTTGCCTTGTGTCACTCTTTTAGCTGGAAGGCAGTTTGACTTGGTGTTGCGCTCTACTTTCGCTTGCGTGACGTTGGGCTGGGGTTCTTGGTTTGCATTTGTGGGGCCAAGTCCTTGCTTAGCTTGATCAGCTGTTTGCTCGCCTGAGTCCTTGAACGCTACCTGAACTTTTGCTTGGGTTGAGGGAATCATGCGTGGATGCAAACATCTTTCGACTCGTTCAGGAGTTGTTTTTTTGGGGGGAGATTTGCACCGGCAAGTGTTGCTTTCTTTTTCTTTCTTTTTCCCCCCCCTGTTTGTTCGCCTGCGCGATTTTCGTACCGAAAAGCGACGCCGTGTTTTTGGCGAGAAGCACTGGACAGGCCCTGATGTCCACCTGGTCCAGGCGCGCTAAGAGCGGTGAGCGCGTGAGCGGTGGGCAGGGTGCCCGTTGTTTTTTGGGGGCTGTCGTAATGTTGAAGTCAACCTCAGTTGAATAATAGGGGGTGCTTCTCCCTGGGTTTAGTGGAGAATCATCACTTTTGGAGGGTAACACCCCCCTATGAATAAGTGAAGGAAAAACCAAAGGACAACATCGATTTTGGGTTTTGGCTTGGGGAAGGTTATCTCTGGTTCCCTGGTTGTAAAGAAAATCATAATATAGCAATGACGCCCTGGTTCGAAAGCCCTCGTAAAAGGAACTGCTGAGACAAATTCCTAATATGCCAATGAAACCCTACGTAGTTCGAACGCGCTAATGCGCTAAGTCAATTAGCAGACCAAGGATTGAAAGCGGGCCCCTGAACATGCAAGCACGCACCCACGGGGGCTTGAATGAACTCTGCTTTTGTGAATCCCCTGCATTTACGGCGCTTGCCGCTTGGCAACTCGGTGGCCCTGCTCTGGTACATTCCTCCAGGATAACATGGCCCCAAGAGCATAGGCTGTTGTTTTTTGCCGGGGGGAGGCCTTGTAGGTTTAAGTGAGTCTGCGGTGCGACATGCACATGCAGCATAGGACTATGCTCAAAACTGGGCCTTTGCAGGCAAGAAGGGGCCCGTGATTGGCGCCAGGATGTCCTCTGCTCGATTTGGCAAGGAGGAGGAGAGTACAATTGGCCCTGGGCCGACAGCTCAGTCTAACGAACCGTTCTTGGTTGACGGGTTTGGCATGCCAAGAGTAAACCACCTGCGCTTAGGGGGCCGGATGGTTGTCATTTGTCCGATAGTCTGAAAGGACCACTCTGGCTGGGGGGCAGCTATAGGATCGGATTGGAGAAACAAAGAAGCAGGGACTGGTCGAAGACAGGGATGGTTTGGAAGGCTTTGGGAGCAGACACAAAAAGACCTGGGATGTGCCAGCTTTCCCCCCACCCCAACTCTTTCCTAGTCCCCACCTTTTTGTTTGACTGCGAAGGCAGCTGGCCCTCCAAATGCAAGCCTCTCCCCCCCCCCCTCTGTAGCTAACTCCCATGTAACCACCGACCATAGCCACAGGTCATACGAGATTCCCACTACCATGGACGAGAACGGGGTGTCCATCGCCCCCAACGGCGATCGCTTCGTGGAGCGGGGTCCCAGACTGCACAGGCTGAGCTTGGGACCGCCGTGCAGCGGCTTCTGATTCCTCAGGGCAACCAACTAGCAGGGATACAGGTTGATATGGGAAATTGCGCCAAGGGAATCCCCCCCCATATCCCCTCTCTCTCCGTATCCCCTTGTTCGTTTGTCCAAGATTCCGGACATGTTCCTGGGCTGTGGGTGCAACGGAAAGAACAACGCGTGCTTTTTAGCGCCCCTGTTGTCGTGTTTCCCTCTCAGTTATAGGGAGGAGATTGGGTTGTGGAGAGCTTCGCTTGACTCCAAGGCCGGCGGGGCCATGTTTCTATCAGGTGTTCGTGCAGAAGGCACCCTTTTTTTGAAAGCTGCCAGGAAATGTTCGCGGCTCAATCGTGTTCCTTCACAACTTAGTGCCATAGTCCCTTCTGCCACAGACAGAAGACATGCAAGGGATTATGTTTGGCAAGCCAGGTTGAGAAGGTCATTAGCTGTTTCGATGTTGCCTATCCTTGTGAACGGGTCGGTTTTTAATCCCCATTTTGCCCTCCCAGCAGAATACGAAACGGGACAGCATTGGTGTCCGGCCTCAGTTCAGGCAGACGTATGAGATTTGCGCCAGTTTAGCGCGCACCTGTGTTGCTAACGGCCAGCTTGCTTGCTTTGCACCAGTAAGGTGGGATGAAAATGGAAAATCTGTGTCTTATGGAGCCAGGTTCCCCATACCGCACCTTTGCTTTGGGGTGAAGCAACGCCACGCTTAGGAATCTGTGGAAGGTCCTGCGCCGGGCTTCTACGTCTTCGAGGAGGCTGAAAAGGTGAAGACCCAGGCCGGGTGTAGACAGCCCGACAGTATGTATAGCGACCGAATATATATATATATATATTTATTTATATACATATATAAACGTTTCTATGTGTGTATATGCACATGTGTGCATATGTGTGCATATGTATATACCTAGCTAAACCTACACTTGTGCATGTATGCATGGGCACATTGCATAAAGAAGCTGATGACTGTTGCAGGAAGCAGGATATGCTCCAGAGGAGTCCGTTACTCTTTAGGTGGAAGCCCAGCTGATGCTCGGTTGACGGTTTGGTGATTCGGCCGGGCCCGACTCCCAAATGGGGCGAGTCCAAGAATGGTGATCTTTTCCTCGTTCCCCTGCTTACACCCACACATCATGCATGGCAAAGTTGAAGAGGCCCTTTAACCAGTCGGTGTTCTCGCGTTCCAGTTTGAGCCGAGTTCTCTTGGCAGTCCTTGTATTTCTTCGCTTCCGCTAGCGAAGCCCCCGAGTCTGCCGCTAGGAACGGAGGAAATCCCGAGGGAGAGCTTTGTCAGCTGCGCCGGCCCCAGATCTCCGCTGAAAACCGCGTGGTTTTTCAGCGCAAGATCCCCCTTTGCATTTTTCCCTCTACCCTCCAACAATCGCGGAAGTGGAGGTTTTTTATATGACTGCCATCCTCTTGAGAAGAAGGCCCCCATGTCCGCTTCTATTGTTTGAAAAAGGGGGCATGGAATAGGATTGGCCGCGCTTCCACTACCCGAGGCATCAATACAACACCCGGAGTAGTCATGGTCAAATCCCGCCTCATGTTGGGAGCTTTCACCTTTTAGAGACAAACCAATTTCTTGCGCTGCAAGATTCTGGCCTGACACTCCGTTGGACTTTTCACTGGAACAAAGGCCAGCCTTTCTCCCCCCCCCCCCCCGGCATTCACAGGTCGGGCTTGCATCAACCACTTTGGCACCACGCGCATTGTTGGCCATGCCCATGAGTACCCTTAGTCGATGACTTGGCTGGCAAAGAGAACTCCCGGAGCACCTCCAAGCCACCACTCCACAGCGCCAAAGTTCAGGGTACACGGATGATAAGCCGTGTTTTGGTTCTTCTTTTGGCATCACTTTGGTACCAAAAGCATTGGCCATGCCCATGAGCACCCTTAGCTGATGAAGAAGAAGAAGAAGGTCCTTTTTCATCATCTGAACACAAATGATGGTATCTGTATCTGTTTTCACTCCCATCAAACGTGGTTTGATTTAGATCAATATCATTTTTTAACATGTCTCCATAAATAGCAAATATCACTCCATAGCTGTAATTGTTATGACTGGCACAGGGAAACCCCAAGCCACCGGTGATTTTCTTCACATTCGCGCGGGGCAAGGCTTGGGCTCGCGCGCCGCGCCCGCCGGCGCCGAGGCCAAGGAGAACCGGGCGCCCAGCTCGCTGACGCCGCGGCCGGACAAGAACGAGAAGCTGGCGCCGTCCTGAGGGCTGGGGGGATGGACGGCTTAGACCACCAGGCTATGGGCATCAGAAATGGAATGCCAAATTATGTTATCGAGGATGTTTGAACAGGTGATTTCAACTTGCTGCGCCCTGGATTGTGGCGCAGCAAACAGCCCAGCTGGAAGTGGTGTGTGTGTGTGTGTGTGTGTGTGTGTGTGTGTGTGTGTGTGTGTGTGTGTGTGTGTGTGTGTGTCCACCTTGGGGCGCTTTGGTTGTGTTGGTGGCAGCACGAGCGGGGGTGCTGGCGGTGGTGGTAGAGGTGGCTGGCGTTGGTTGGTGGTTGTGTTGCGGCTCAGCGCTGGCTTATCGCTAGGTGTTAGAAGAAAGGACTTGGCTGGAGGTTCCCCAGTCTTTTCCAATTCAAAGAAGCGGTTTCCATACTTCCTTTGTGGGTAGAAGTAGGTCACCGGGGCAAACCATTACGTAAAGCCTGGCAAGAAACCCAGCTGGCGAGGACGAGTCCGATTTGCGGCGGCGCCCGGGTCCTATCCTGGGGTCCTGGGAAGGCAGAGGGCATACATGCTGGGAACCACATAGCAGCTGGTCTGGTGGCTGGATTTGGTCCATCAGTAGCTCACACTCCTGGGTTTTCGCACCAAACAGGAAGTCGTTGTTTCCCAGACCCCCTGTTTGAAACTGGAAAACACGGCTTTTAACAGCACGAAGAGGGCGGCTTTGTCAATGTTGCCTGAAGTTGCTTTGCTGTGTCATTTGGGCAGGGACCTACTTTTTTCCCCTTTATTTGGGTTTAACACTCAAGTGTGTGAGGGTGTGATTTTAAAAGTGTTGTTGGGTTGGTTGATTGGTTTGGCTTTTGCGTACTAGAATGAGCGAGCATCACGCCACTACTGCACTGGGCAATGATATAGCTGACTCATCACATTCAGCTCTGTGAGGGATCTGTGAGTGAGGAGTTTACTAGTTCTCAGGGCCGAATCGGGGCAGGTACTCCCCCAATATGCCATGGAAAATCTGGTTATGTACCCATGGCCCCTTTTGCGCGGCGTGTTCTTTACATGTAGCAGGGGCACCAGCGCGTGATTGTGGCTTTGGATTGCTTGGGTGTTTCTCACAAGTCGGACTCCCCACCCCCCAAAAGGATGGTTTCCGTTTGCTTTCCCTTGAAATACCAAAATAAAGGGGACCCACCGTTTAGAATCTAGAGAACAAAAACACATTGTAGTGTATTTTCAGGAACGGGCAGGCGAAAATATGTTTTGGGTTGCTGCTCAGGCCCGCAGGTCACAGCGCGACCGGGGATGGCTGGTCTCGGACAAATGGGTGTGTGTGCAGACTATATATACATATTTGTGTGCGTGTCTTGGTTTCTACGAGCGCTTTGTCCCACTTTGTCCCCGAAGGGGCGGGGGGGGGGGGGGGCTTCAGGAGGCCATCTGTGAATATAGTATATATATATATATATATATTATACTTGGTGGCTCCCAGCCATCCCCTTAGCTTCTTAGCGTTTTAGGGTTTAGTGGGATTTCCATTTAAACCACCAACAGCTAAACTTGTAGCAGAGGATCTGAGGGCGGCAGCCCTTTTTTTTCTTCTCCGTTTGTAGCTCCGATCAGTTTGCAATCTGGAGTAGCCACCGCAAAACACACAGAGACACACAACCCCGGCGCCGGAGATCAAGCGCGGCGTTTCTCTCAGGCCTCTTGGACGAGGAGAAGCGGCGGTGTCAGGCAGAGGCAAAGCGAGGGCGGGCCGAGGGGAATCAGAGCCTGGGCTTTTGCGCCTCCCAAAAAAGGGGGCGACTCAGCGTGAAACGTGTTTTTTGTGTGTGTTTTTTTTCCCGCCGCGGACGTGAACCCTTGCATGTTTGAATGATGCTTGAACTGACAGGTGGTAAGTATGTGTGTGTGTGTGCATGATGGGACCTAGAAATGTATTGTAGCCCTCGAGCGCTAGCCGCCAAGCCCCTTTGCAAGACGCTTGGCCAAAGTGCCCTTCGATTCTTGTGGCTTACAAACGTCCCAACCTGCCAGAGCCGGTGCCAGACAGCCCACTCCAAGCGCTCCAAGAACCTTTCAAACTAAAGGGTGCAAACGACAAGCCTGGTGTTGAACCTGTTGCTTACCAAAAACGCTGTTTTCCAATCAAACACCTGGCTTTGCTTTGAACAAACCGAACAAAACCCATACAACACCCATACAGAACCCGTACGGTTGTATGCTTTGCAAAAGCCGTTTTTTTTTTGTTTTCCCCTCTTTAAAAAAATACCGCGAAGAACCCGGTTCCTGTAAATTAAAAAGGTTCTTGGAGTAGAAGGTAAGGGGGTGTTGAATGTTCCGTACCTCGTCCCCTCCCAGCCTTTTCTGGACCCCTTGCGTCTACAAAGGGGAAGGCTTAGGTTGCTCTGAATTGAAGGGTTTCAAGGTTTCGGATCCATTAGCCGTTAGGACTTTCGACTCGGTGCAACAAGCAGCGGGTTGGCCATTTTGTTGCCGCCAAGGGGATTTCTACATGGCTGTGGGTCAAAGCCAATGATACCATTTTGGGGTAGGTGGTGCTATCTTAGTGGTTATTGGGATGTTCACTGGCGGTACGGGATTTTGACACATGGCCATATGTGCTCCTGGGCAGCGCATATCCTCCCGCAGAAGAGCCATGGTTTTTCGCACTGCATCCCTGAGGCATGTTGCATGTCACAAGGGATCAATCATCATCACCCACCATGAAAGATATCCTCGTAAATTCCGGTCTGCGGCTAGTTGGATTTGTGTGCAGGCGGCCTGCGAGGAAATGATTTCATGTTCTTCATCCTGGCATGAACTGCAGTTGTTTACTTCATTAAAACATCGCCTGTTGGGACCATGTTAAGCATGGATATGCTTTTGCTTTAAAGGGGGTATATATATATAATAATTACGAGATTTGGTCAAAAGACCCAGTAGTCTTTGGCAAGTTCAATAAATCGGAGCATAGGAGACCCATTGCCTGGACGACAAACTGCATGGGACGGAGTTTCACTTTCCTTTGCCCAACGCCTCAATCTCCGTTCCCCCTAGCTTCCTTGATTACTGATTATTGGCTTGGATCTTTAGACTTGGGGGTTGCATCTTCCTCTCTTTTTTTGCGGGAAAACACGGGTTTCCCATTGAACCACCAAAAAATACCCTCAGACTAACATGGAAGCTCCCAGGTTTCGAAGACTTAGTTCCATTTCGCGAGGCCTTCTGGGAGCTTCCATGTTAGTCTGAGGGAGTGTATGCGAAACTTGACGGCTCCTTACGGCGAAGCTTCCCAGCCCAGGCGAGAGCGAACGACCTGGCCCTGGCCAAGAAGGCTTCGCGTGAAGCCGTGCGGGAAGCCTCCGGCCGGGCCTTTTTTTTTAACGAAAAAAAGAAGAAGAACAACAACGCGATTTCTAGGGGTCACTTTCAGTTTCTGGTTGGTGGTAGTCTCCTTTTTTTTTCGGGTTTTTCGGAAAATCCGCGGTTTCTAGGGGTCAACGTCAGAAACTGGTGGGTGGTTTCCCTTCAAGCTACCACTGAACGGGGTGACTTTGAGAATGATCGAATTATGGGGCTAGAAATCCGTTGGTTGATTGAAAGGGGAACCTATCCGTTGGTTGAAGGGGGAACCAAAGGAAAGCCGCGGAATATGTGGGCCCCCCCCCCAGTTTGACACATAGCCGTTTACACATTGCGATTTTCAAGACGCTCTTACCGATTCGGTGGGTGAAGCAAGCTTATGCTGAATGCCGCTTGGAGGCGTTCCGTTCTTCCAACCCGGCTGGCCAAGAGGGGGGGTTAAATGTAAAAAGGCCTTGTTGCAGGCCTTTCTGGGCGCAAAATCCAGCCGCAAAATCCAACGAATATCATCGATGTGTTGCCCCCTTCGTTCATAGCGGCTTTCCGCGATGTCTCGCCTGCGTGAGCTTGGTACCTGGTGCCCTTCTCAGTCCAAAGGCATTGCTTGGGTTGGCCACGAAATTTGGCAACCGATTTGGGGGGGAAGTTGTCCAATTTGGCAACAGATTTGTGGGTGGTATTGTTTAGATCTTCTTTTTTTTGAATTTGGCAGAGAGGACAGCTGTTGCGCTGGTGAACTCGCATTTTGAAGTCTTGAGGTTCTGGACCCTGGAAAGTATATCAAACTTACAGTCATATTGAGCAAGAGGCATGGATTATGTGACTGTTCATTGCTAATCTCAGAAATGCGGCGCCTCACCAGGGTGATCGTAGTTCGCTTTGGTGCACCTCCTGAAGATGCCTTTGGGCACGGTTTGTGGTTATTGGTGACGAAGCAAATCTAGCTATGCCAGTTGAGCCGGATCACACATGCCTGCAATGCTACCGACTCTTCAGCTTCCCTGGTGGTTTGGATTGGTTTGGGAATTGAACCCCTGGCCGCTGCAGAGGGTAAATGGGAAACCTCTTCAGGCAGCTGCCAACGCTCACGCGCGGGGACCTGGACCGGCGATGGAGTTGGATTTGTCTTTTGGTGCATCCCTTTTGCGACGACTGCCAAAGAAACACCAGAGGCGAACCCACTTTTGGTGTCCACTCCACATTTTGGAAGAGAGGTCAGCGCTGTGAGCGCTGAGTTCCGCGCTGCTTTCAGTTTCGGAAGCACCTTTTTGTGCTTATCTGGGGGTCACAGGTAGGTGAAAACGTACTTGTTTCCTCGGAACCTCGGTGAGGTGCATGCAATTGTCAGTCGCAGGAGGGTTCAGTTGGCAAGGGAAGGGGTTTCCACTATGAATGCTGTGTTATAACGAGTGGCAGGTTTGATTGAGGGATCAGGTTTCGGCTCAATTCATTTGTCGACTTGAAATATTATTATTTGCCCATCAACCTTTGGACCAGCAAACACGCCCCATGTATTACCTTCCAGGTTTGGCCATGGCTGTTAAGGCTAGGTATATGGGCACAGGCGTTGGTGGAAAGTCCAGATCTACATATTATGTTGCCAAACCCGTGTTGCAAAGGTAGGTAGGTTTCCCACATGGCCCTGGGTCAACACCAATGGTATCATTTTGGGGCAGGTGCACCACCCATCTTAGTCTATTTTAGTGGGGGTTGGGATGTTCACTGGGGGTACGGGGTTCTGACCCATAACCGCATGTCCTTTGCCTTGGAAGAGGCCAATCAAGGTCAGTCCATCTTGGCCAAATGGAGAGGCGAACTAAGGGCACTCATCCGCTTGGGGCTTTCTCGTATGTTGTTCCACCACTTGGTGGTTACTTCAAAAGCAAGACCAGATACCAATTGCATTGGGTATGGTGCGCTTTTGCAAACAAATGTCAGCACAACCCCGGCAAAGTGCGGCACGCTACAGTTCCCTTACTCGCCACGTTAAGTATGTTGATAGTCAATTGTAGGAAGCTGGCAGAGTACTAGGAACCCTGTTTCTGCCAAAATGTCATCTGGATGCCCTCTTGCATTTCGTCCACAACCCTGGGTTCCCAATCCCTCAAAATGGCACGTAAACCACATCCAGCCCGAAACCCCACTACACCCCTCCAGATTTTGCAATTTTGGGTAAACCACATCCAGGCACAAAAAGGAAAAACACAGGGATTTCCCTTGTTCCCACCAAAGCCAAACCACACATCCAACCACAAAAACCCACCCACCAAAACTCCCTTGTTCCCACCCAGCTTGAACGGCGCTTGTCCCATCCACCGCAAGACAATTTTGGGGCATTTTGCTTGGATGTTAGGACTCTAACTTTTTTTGCCAACTCATGGGTTTTCCATCAAACCACTGAAAGTGTTACGCTTTTAGCAGGGGAGCAGAAAGCCAGCGACATGTTTTTTCTCTTCGGCTCCCAGGCACAGCTCCAGAGCCAGGAGCGCAAGATCGAGCAGCTGCAGAAGGAAACGGCTTCGCGCAGCTGCGCTCGACTTTGCGGGGCGGTTTTTGTCCCGTGGGTTGGCGGCTCGCGTTTGGTTTGGTTTGGAGCCCTGCCAAAATGGGCTTCAGCTTTTTGCGTAATTATTTGGGTGGGCTGGTCAGTTGCAAAAATGTTGGGCCCGTGCCGACATGGCAAACTTCTTTTTTTTTTTTTTGGTTTAATCGTGTAAGGCAAGTTCCACGAAAAAGAAGGGTACCAAAATGCCAAGGGGTGCTCTTCCGCCCTCGGGGCCGCGGGTTTGGGTTACTGATAGGCCGCAAGAGCCACCGCCTAGTGACTGGGGCCGTGGGATCGCTTTCCCATGGCTCCGCGGTTCGGTCGAATTCATTGGATTCAGCCATGCTGACAGGTTACGCCCGGAAAGTCCATGGTACTGGGTGAATTATAGCGACCTCATACGACCTCACCCCAAATGGTGGTTTATGTGGGGAATAGCCCCCAACCACCTTATTTCAGGTTGGTGAAATTTTATGAGTTTGTTTGTGACGGCCAGACACATCAAAGAAACCCAGCCAGCGCCCGGGCTAAGAGGTTCGGCCACGTGAAATGTCCAGGGGGCAAGCGCGTGGCTCGGAGGTCCAAGCACCGTAAATGGCGCAGCCGTGGCTTCGCGAAGAGTCTGCCGGAACACGCGTTATCGTTAGTCCTCCCACGATTACGCAGGGAACTGTTGGGAAAGATATGCCATTTACTCTAAGATGTGCAACATGGAAGCCTGCCCCATTTCGCTAAGTTCCTATGCAAAGCAAAAGGAAGTGATCACGGTGCATCATCACTTCCAGAGTCCTGACTCAAGTTGTGGCAGGAAGGAGGTCCTAGCAACACTTTCAAATAGGAATCCGGGCATTTTTAAACATCAATGTCATTTAATGTTTGGGGTGGTCTCAAAGCCAGATCAAAAGGAACAACGACAACCACCATTTGGGTCCCCAACCCCTATTTTGACACATGCCCCTAGGATGCATGTTCACCGTAGCACGCGTGTGCGTGTGCAACATTTTGCGCGCCACAGGAGTTGGAGGACACGGGCCTTCTGAGGAAGGAGGCACCGCTCGAACTGGACTGGGAACACGCTCGGATATGTAGAAAGGAGCCCATCCAAGGAAGCTGATTTGGCGCCGAGCGCTTGAGGTCCAACGGGTCACGTAGTCTCTTTGCCCCTGCCGAGGCAATCCTAAGCATGGGATGTTTGGCAGCACGACTCCAAATGGTTGATTCCATCGAAATTCCTTTCCAAAAGGAGTTGGATAGGGGTCCTTTGTTTTAATTCCTCTCCCTGCATAAGAGGACGGGCAAGAGCCATTCCATGTGTGCTCAAGGTGGTCATGGCTGTGCGAGCTTTCAACTCAAAGTGCTTGCTGCCAGAGATTGGGCCCATGTTCTCAAATCATGGGTTTTGAGTTGGATCTTTTGCCGCTTGGCTGATGACTCGCGTTGTGCCGAGGAGCATGAGTTAGCAACTCGCATGCATCTTCCGCTTCCAAGAGCTCGTTTACTTATGATTGTGTGGGCTTTGCTTTTTGCATTTGCATGTTTGCTGCATGCACCAGCCTGCCTAGGCCCTCAACACGTTGCACTTCTCGATTTTGAAGCCAAAGGAATATTATTTGATTGGGTTCGGCCATTAGGTTAGATTATATTGGTGTACAGGGAGGCACGCAAATAGATAAGCTGAATGGCTAGATAGATAGACAAACAAATAGGGAGCCCAAGCCTACGTCAATTTGATTTGGGCTTAAGCAAGTAGCATAACTCATTTTTTCCTATCTACCTAATTCCAATCTTATCTAAATTGAATCGAATCAGCTCTCGCTATGTATATATATATATATCTCATGGCTAGCTGCTTTCTTATCGATCTATTATTCCTTCACTGCAACGGTGTGAAGCCATGTGACCAGCGGTCCCATGCTCCGGGTTGTGGGTGTTGCATCATGAGCAGGAGGATATCATTTCAGGCTTGTTGAACATGTTGAACGCTCCCTCCGGAAACTTGTTTGTTGGGGGCCGCTTCCAAGCCTTCTGAGGATGTGTCCCCTCGTTTTCTTGTGCGTTTCGTTACCTCCATGGGGTTTTCAAGCAGTTCAGACCATTTTGGTTGCACAGCATACGACTCAGGCGCAGAAGCGTGCCTGCGACCTCGAGGCGGAGAAAGGCCGCGCGAAGAAGGCCTGAGAAGGGGAGGGTATGATGGAAAACGGGCTCCTGAAGCGGAAAAGCGGTGTCTTGCGGACCTATCTGGATTCAGTTCTGGTGCCCAGAACCATGGTCTCCTTGTCAGTTCAACCCCAGAAGGTGCGGGGTCCAAACGGCATACCGGCATACCGGCATCCATTTTGGGGGCCCAGGGAAGCCTTCAGGGCTGGCCAAAATGATTGGCTTCGTGCTGGTTGCCCTTCACCCCGGTCGATTGTACCAGCCCCAGCCTTGTCTTGGCCCAGACGTGCACATGTTTGGGGCACGAGGTGATGGACCCTGGCCGAGGTCAGGCCGCGCCCAACCAATTCTCAAAGTCAAATTGCTCTTCGTGGGTTTGAGGGAACTGACTTCAATGCTGCCTAGAGTCAATCCAAACAATCTGCCACGAGGACGTGGCTCGGCGCAAGCCACGGATTGAATCGGAATGCAGCTTCCTTGGTTGGGAGTGGATTTCCTTCTGCCTTTGTGATCTTTGTGTGCTGCACTCCTGCGAACCATTAATGCAGCCGCTTGTGACAGCACGTGCGTTCACCAGTGGAGCCAGTTTAAGTGACCACGCCAATTCACCCACTTGGTTGTGCAGACTGTCAGCGTCGCCGGCTTTTTGGCTCGATCGGAGCCTGCGTCGTCCAGTGGTTGTCTCTCTTAGACCGACTCACAACGATGGCTGCTGCTGCCCCTCCCGCAGATGACGGCCGCAGCGTGTACGTGGGGGGCATGCCGCGGCATGCGGAATGGCAAGAGCTGAAGGACCATATGAGGCGCAGTGTGGGGGGAGGGGCGGGCGGCCTATCATGTTTCGTTTGGTTTGTTGTGGGTCGTGCTTGGGTTTTGCAGGGTTCGCGTGGGGAACTCGACTTTTGGAAAGCACCCGTTTCAGGGCAAAGCGACGTGTGCCCACAACGTAGCCAGACAGAAGAACTTGTGAGGGAGCCTTGTGACAGAGGTTGGGAATCTATTGGCTTTTACTCACGGCTGCTTCATGTTGAAGGCCAGGTTCAAGCTCGTACCGCACAGTCATCTCAGCAGATCAGTCCCTCAACAGCTTCGGACTCCAGCATAAGAGGCACAACCCATCAGGAGAGAGGCGGATGTCTTAGAGGTGAGGTTGTCCCTCGAGTGCGCAAAGAACATGTTGGCCCAATATATTTCCAAAGGTCAGAGCAATCAACCGCCATTTGTGTAGTATGTAGGCCCTGCACGTTTGGTGAAGCCAAACATTCCGTATCCTGCAAAGGGAACAACCAGTGGGATGCTTCGGCGCTGCATACAAGCTGCCGGATGCACCGGATGCTGTGGCGGTAGCGCCAGCGGAGTCGCGAGGTCTGCGGGGGAGATTGAGTTCTGCGATGTGCTCTACAGCGACTGGGGCGAGCCCAGGGGCGCCTGAGCTGATCTCGGGTGCTTTTTCGCGTGGGGAAAAGCGGGGGGGGGGGGGAAACGGGCCCCATGGAGAATGCGCGGGTCGCAAAAAAAAAACGCGGAGAAGGACACCCCCCTTTCCAAACAACTGAGAAAGAAAGGCAAACAAGAAAAGAAAGAGCCGCGAGTTGGGGGGGAAAGGCCTCGGTGGCCGGCTTTTGCAGGCTTTTCAATGCTTTCCGGCAGTTGGAGGGACTCCCCCCCAGTTCAGGAAACAACCATGGTGGTCCACAATCCAGAAAGGTGGACTCAGTGCAACACCGGGTGTCGATGGGCCCAGTACCAGATGCTTATTGATGTTGCCTGAGGTCTGGTTGAGAACCACCCTGCAGCGCTGTTGCAACACGCTTGCCAACCTACCAACATGGAGGCCAGTGGCATACCAAACTGTCCCTTGTCACTGTCCGGCTTCCAAGTTTTGCCAACCATTCTGGTCGCACAAGCAAGGAAGGGCATAGGTCCCTTTCGGAATTCAGTCGGCTTGCCAAAGTTCTTCCTTGCGTCACACCTCTGTGAGTGGCAGCCTCGCGTATGGGCATCTGGACCAGGTGATACGAAGGGTTTGCTTCCTTCCATTGACTTAAGCTCCGCCAGAAGGACGCATGGGTGTAGAGTAAGGTGGCTGGCATGTTGGTTTGGCAAATACCGCGCTCAACGCCTTTGATTTTTCGTGTTGGTTTGGAGGGGGGCGTGTGCCCTCAAGGACGTTCCCCACCGATTTTCTATGGTACAAGGGAAGTTGGTCTCATGGTAGGGCGTGGGATAGAAATGCAGTGACGACCGAAATAGCGTGGCAAACGGCATCAGCTACGATGCGCTTGGTAGAATTCGCACCATAAGGTTAACCCCAGTGACTCTGTACATGTCTGCTTGAAAAGGATTGCCAAAGGGAAGTCAGCCATTTTGAGGGTCCCTCATTTGAAGACATATTCTACTACAAATCAACATGGAAGTTTAAACGGGGTTCTCCACAAGGAGACCCCTTCTATCGACAGCGCTCTTTCCAAGTGAATCTGGAAGGGTGGAACCTGTCCACTGAATAAACCATTCTATGACTCCATGACTCTTTGGCTAATTGGTTGGATCTTTGGATCTGTGGACTTTTTGGGAAGCAGTGGATTTTGTTTGTTGGACCCACGCACACGAGGCACCCAAGCCGAGCCCTGCCGCATAGCACCCTAAGCGGCCGAGGCGTGGGCTTCGTGCGCTTCAAGACGGAGGCGGAGGCCCAGCAGGCCATCGCCACGCTGAACGAGACCACCATGGATGGACCGATGGCGGTCGACCACGAGCCAGTTGTGTGGGGCAGAGCAGGTTTGCAACGGCCAGTGGGGACCCTCACGATCCAGTTGCGGGGTTTTGCTGGGGCAAAAAGTGTGGGGGCAGGAGAGCAGCTTTGCAACGGCCAGTAAAGAAACCCTCGCCCTGGTGTCCTTACGGAATCCCCCAAGGCTTTGGGAGGGCTGTCGCTCGCTCTTTTCGGGGCAGCTGGCGCCACATGTTTGTGTTGGGAAGGCTTGGCCTTTAGGTTCGGAGTCTTCGTGGGGCTGTGATTTGTTTGCCTGGGTTTGTGGTTTGCAGCGCTTTGGGGTACTCTATCAGAGGGCATGATGGTCCTTGAATCATGGATCTTCGGTATGTACAGTACACACATACACGCACACACATATCACATATATACACATGTCGATAGGTTTATGGACATGTTAGATATATATATATATAATATATATATATATATATATATGTGTGGAGCACTTGGGGGGCGTGCAGGACGGACTGTGAAGGTGGCGCCTTGGACGGGCAGGCAGCCAAACTTCAACAGCCCCGGCAAGATGATGTACCAGATGTGGGCGCCTCGTCTTCCCTTTTGGTTCTCCGATGGTCGAGCTCGTAAAAGAGGCGAAAACACAACACGCTTCTTCACAAGGCCCCTGGATTGGAAATGCCTCGCATATTGTTTGCCACCTGTTCGGATGGATGTCAAGAACAGACATCACATGAAACCAGCTGAATCGTTGTTTATGTTGTTGGATGTTGTTGGTTGACCCATTTGCGGTTTCCAACCTTTCTTGGAGACAACCACCCCGTTTTGTCCGGAGGTTGCCCAGCACACCCAAGCAAAACGTCCATTCTGAGAATGGTGCACTCAGATGTGCACATTCCCAGAACGGCTTCCCAGGATGGCGCATCCATTTTGCGGCTCCAAAAACTGGGTCTCCAAGGCTGCTTTCCCTAGAAAAGACGAAATATAGGACAAACTGCTGCCGGACCAGGAGATGGCGCAGAGAGAGAGAGAGAGAAAAACTAACACAAAAAAAGTTGCTTTCCCTAGGGCCCTAGAGTAGACTAATTATATGACAAACTAGAAAAACAAACCCACAAAACCGGCACCCCGGTCCAAGAAAGAAAAAAAAAGCCGGCCGCCCGCCCCGTCGCAGGCGATTTCGCGGGCGCGATTTCGCTGTTCGCGTTTTCGTTTTCTCCCGAGCCGAGGCCTGGTACGGGGGCGCCAAGAAGAAGCCTCGAGACATGGACCCTGAGAAGTCCAAGCTGGTGGAGAGGACCCGCGGCGAGTTTTCTCGTTCATTGTTTTGTTTTTTCCCGCGAGAAGAGGAAGGTACCCCCCAAAAAATCTATGGGGTTTGGGAAAGCCCAAAAACATCCGTGGGGGTTTGGGAAAAGGCGGGGGAAGGTGTGCCCTGTTAAACAAGGTACAAGGTTTTTTAATAGATTCCGCCATGTTGGGGTCGTTTTTATTTGGTCGCATGACTCTCCCAAAGTAAGAAGGACCCGCCTCAACAAAAAGAAGCAAAGAGGGCTCCCTGTTTTGAGCAACCTCTCATTTGTTTGTAATTACCAAACAAGCAATACTTTTGGATTTGCCAACCAATGGCTGAAGCCACCCTTCTTTTAGCAGAACCGTGAGTTGGTGGTTGAGACACTTGCCCAACCCGGCTAAAGCCATCTACGATGTTCGTTGCATTTCGCCGATGTTTGGCTCGAACATTGGGGTGCAAACATCGCAGAAGTTGGCATTCTGGTCTCTGGTGGTCAACAGCGATTCAACCGCTTTTAAATTAAATTTCCCAACTGAAAGTGGCTTCGAACCCATCCACAATTTTAAAGCCGGGTTCCGGTTTATCTTCTTGTGGCCTACCGGAAGGCCTTTCTTTGACTCGAAACCGGCCGCAAGACGCAAGCCCTGGGCTCCTTGCCCTGAATGCTGCAGACGTTTGAACCAACAGATCCCTACCCCAAGGTGTGATTCGATTCTGAAGCTGGTCTGGACGCGTTATTCTGCAGGTAGAGCTGGGGCACGAAGCAAGTCCTGCGACTGTTTTGTCTTGGTTGTGATCCTTCTTGTTCAGTTTGGTACACCCTTCAGCTAAGGTGCCATGTTGATGGATCTGTGGGGTGCCGATTCGTAATCAGAGTGCTAAGTAACAGCAATCAAATATATGAGAGTTTCGGGTTCCCCCAAAAAGAAGCCACAAGTCGAACGCCCCATTTGCTGGTACAAAGGCAGGGCGATTGCTGCACGCAAATGGTGTTTTTTGCGCCGTTGCCCGGGCAGGATAAAGACTTACCAGAAGGGTGACGCGACCCAGAAAGAGACATGGTACTCTTTCTGCGGCGAGGCCGGGGCGACACCAACGCGCAGCTTACCAGTGTTCGGCGCTTCAGTTGCTCAAGCTGGAAAGTGTTTCTTAGGTGTTCGTCCGTAGCCTTTCTCCACTCTGCTTTCGCAGTGCCGCTCAACTTTCCTAGGCTTCCTGGCGATAGCCGAAGGCTTACCTTTTCTGACTAACAGGCAATATACAAGTAAGCATAGAGGGCATGGACGAAGATTGCAGCGAAAAGGAATATCATCGACTTTGATGAGCCCTTGACTTGAGTCGGCTTCGTGACCTTCGACCACATGACCCATGACCATTGACTATCACCCACGAAGTGTTGACTATGGCGGAGATGTCAGCTCTCACCACTCCAGATCCTCTTTGAAACGGACTCGCCAACAAAACGGCATGCTCAGCTCTGATCAAATGAATACGCCCTTCTACACCATGGAACCTTTTGGCTGATCGATGCAAGCAGTTTGGTTGCGTTCACTTGGCGTGACTATTTGAACATGGGTCGGTAGGGTATAGTGTTGTTTCTTTCTTTTTTGTTGGTTGCTGTTTTTACGGCAAGTGGTTAGGACTTCAGCAACCACGCGTTTACAAAGCCAGTATACGCAACATATATTTAGAACATGTGTTCCTGTGTTCTTTTATGCACACATTTCGCACGGCATTTCTTCTTTTGTTCTTCGTTTTTTAGTGAAGAGACGGATCATCTTGTCTTGTTTCTCAATGTGACGCAGCTTCACAGACTACGTGATCTGGAAATGTTGGTTTGCCTTTCACCTCTTCATGCGATCCCTTTTGTGTTGCTTAGTGAAATAAGCCAACGCCCTTCAAGAAGCAATGCACTGTGATTGTGCCGTTTTGGGTCCTCTTCATGCCGCGATCTACTGGATGCATCCCTTTTGGGACAGGGATCCAGGGCCTGCTTCGCCCGGCAAAGGTTAACGGCTTGGGGTGCATGAAGGGTCCTTCTTTGGGGGGTCTACTTCATATTTCAGGTGGGTGGAGCATACTGGTGGGCGATGCGACCAGGTTTACTGGTCTTTCTGTATTGCTGATGTGGCATTGGTGGCTTTTCCTGGCTTCTGATGTTGCAAGGCATAGTCGGCAAGTCATACCAATTCTACACCACTAGCCTCACCAGCACCACCACTAGCATCACCACGAAGACTAGTTTGGGCTGCCCTCAAAGGACACCAATGCAACAACTTCGGGGAGCATTAAAAACGCCATCCTGGCAGCTGAAACAGCAGCCCTACCCCAAACCAGCACCTGCGTGTAAACAGCGCCCAGCCCTGATGTTGTTGGTGTTGGTGATGCTGGTGCTGCTGCCTAACATGTGCTCCCTAAAGCAACCCCAAACTTGAACTGACAAGCCGGTAGCCATCAGCTCGCTGGTCATGATGGTACGATTGCCCCTAAGGAAAACCAGCGAGCGAGAAGCAGCGATGCTAAATAAATTGGACATTCTGCAACCGGCTAATTATAGCTTTACCACTTTGGAGCTGGCGTTTCAGTTGTCTCTTCCTTGGAGGTCAAGGACCCGGCGCGCCACGAGACGGCGAAGCTGCAGGAGTTTGTGACCACTTACAGCGTGCCATAAGCTGCCGCGTGTCACCCGCTCACCTCGCTCCGAGCCTCGCCCCTCGTGTCACCCCTCCGCCAGATGTGTAGATCGGCGTGTACTGAGCACTCTGAGGGGTTTTGACATCGAAACAAATGATCGGAGACTTTGAATGAGTTGGCCAGTGCACAAGCTATTCGCAAGGCGGCATAAAGGGGATGTGCTGGCTCGCTCGGAGCGACTGCAAGCTTTGGACTCGGGCGTTGCGTCTCAAGTTTTGTGCGCTATCATTGCACAGGAAAAAGGCTGGCCAGGGGCTGGATTGGCTGTGGGGCATACGGTGGTGAAGGATGGGTTTTTTAGAGCCAAGTCTTCAGAGCGTCACAGGTATGGACCATGTTGGCATGAGGCAGAGAAAAATTGCGTTTCGTGCGTCCGGAGCCATGGCCATGGGTACTTTGCAGTGGGATTTGGATGGGCCGAGACTGACTGAAGCGGGTGCTCCTCAGCTTGGGGCGAGCGATAGGAACTCAGTTTCTGCATGAATTGGGCAGAAAGCCGGCCGGGCAGTTGCTGAGTATCCTTCATTTGGGTATGGGTCAAAATCAAACCACCATGCCTTGGGTCAGTTTGAACTATCCTGTGTTCGCTTGGATGTTGTTCAAGCGCTGCTCCTAGTGTTTTATAAGCTTTTATGTTGTGTTGCCGCTTGCGGCCGCACGTGCCCAGTACCTGGGCTTAATACTTGCTGCCTCGTTCAGGTTTCCCTTCATCTATTGAGTCATAGTTGCAATTTCCTGCGTTGCGACATGTTGATTCATTCACCCAGAGAACCTTTTGGAACCTTTGGAGGGCAGCCTATGCGAGCGGCATCATCGAATGTGCGCTGAGACTTCCCTTTCACCAATACCCCTACCGTGCTTCTTTCATTGCTGCTTTTCGCAACGGGTCACTGTCGTGCTTGGACCATGTGTTCCAGCCATCAAACATTTAATCGCTTCCCCCTATGAACAAATGCACAGCAATCGTTTTTCCCAGAACCCCGGAGCCCGAATGCTACTTTTGGAATATGCCGATTCGAAACCAATACTAATCCTGCCGATTTCGCGCCAATGCAGCCACCTGTTCTGTTGGGGAGTATTCCAGCACATGTTTGAAAATTATATATTCATAATACTTACCTTTAATTACTACTGTATTTCCACTGAAATTGTGTCTTGTACTTTTCAACCGCAAGAACAAACAAACTACCTTGAACGGTTTTACTTAACGTCGTTACTCGGAATTGAATGGTCGCAACCTTCCTGTGTATAGTTCTTGCCTCTTTGCTTTCAGCCTGTCACATAATAAACCTCAGCACCCGCATGCTGGCTTCTCGGCTCGAGTCCATGTTCCGTACAGCTGTGTTCAACTGTCCGGCGTTTTGTGCTTCGTATGGCGGAGCCGGGATCCTCAGATCCATCCTCGGACCCATCCTGGGGCAAGGTCGTGCTGGATGGGTGTTGCCTCTACGTGGCGGGGGTTCCTAAAGATGCCGAGTGGCAAGAGCTCAAGGATCACATGAGGCGCGCAATGGGCGCGAAAGCCGTGGAAAAAGGGTGGGAAGATGGCCGGAACAAGCCTGAAAGATGAAAGAGGGGCAAGGATGAGACGCAAACACTCCACGAAGCATCCGATGAAACATCTCGTTTTTGGGGCCCTAGCCCTGAGCAGCAAGCAGTATCAGGAAGGATCAGGAAGGCGCCCAATGACCGACAGAATCAACCATGGCAAGCTGATTTCTTTCCCGGGGCGTTTGGCTTGGAGTTAATTAGGGCTGACGCTTGGATCCTGACATTGCATTGGCCGGACACGTTTTGGAAGACCTGCTTTCAAATTCACGTCTTCCTTCACATTTGTTTTGGTGGGAAGCCATGCTGTAGCATGCAGCGCCTCGTTCCAAGTCCGGAAGCGTTGCAGTTTTGTGTAGCAGGGTTCGGATTCCGGAGTTGACTTTTGCGTGTGACAAGTTGAAGGTATGTTTCAACCGATGGCGTCCCTTCGGGATTCGGATCCGCGCGTCCGTCCGGCCTGCCAGGCAAGCCGGGGAGGTGGAGTACTGTGAGCTTCTCTACTCAGACTGGGGGCAGCCTCGGGGGATCGGCTTCGTGCGCTTCAAGACCGAGGAGGAACGCGGGAACTCGGTCTTCGAGCCGCGGTCGGGGAGGGGTGGCGGGGGGGGGGGGTGGGGGGTGGTTTTGCAAATTTTGGCAGGGGGGAGGGCCGGGTGGGGGGTGGGGGGGATTGGGGTGTTGGAAGTTTTGGGGGGCTGGGAGGTAAAGGGGGGGGGGAAGGGGGAGCTTGGGCGGTTGAAGGCGTGGGGTGTTGGGAGGTTTGGGGGGTTGGGAGGTATATACTCAAGTGGGCTGACAAAACAACCCCGCGCTTTTTCGTTATGTAAGCGGCCGTCCCTTAACTTGTTTCGCAGGCCAAAACCATTGTAAACCGAGACAGAGGGAAAAAAAAAAAAAAAAAAAAAAAACGATACCCCCAGAAGCCATGAAGACACACATCAGGTCCTAGTTGTTGTCGCAAACCAAGATTGCGGAATCATGAATTTGCAGGGCCCAAACCGATACCCAAACCGATACCCAACCGATACCCAACTCATTGGCCGCCATGCCGAATCCAACCAGCTGCCCTGCAGCCTTCTCTGGAGCTGCCAACATGTACTTTGTGTACTACATTTGTACTGAAAAGTTGCGACTTCCGCTGTGGAGCTTCCAAAATGTACTTCGTATACTACACCATACTACACTTGCTTGCACTGAAAAGCTGCGACTTTCGAGCCGGAGCTGCCAAAGTGTACTGCGCATACTACTA
The DNA here is from genome assembly GCA_963377175.1 of Effrenium voratum. NCBI lineage: Eukaryota > Dinophyceae > Suessiales > Symbiodiniaceae > Effrenium > Effrenium voratum. The sequence goes on along the minus strand of CAUJNA010003399.1, from coordinate 261,992 downwards.
AAAAGTTGCTACTTTCCAGCTGGAGCTGCCAAAATGTACTTTGTGTACTACACTTGTACTGAAAAGTTGCGACTTTCCAGCTGGAGCTGGGAGCTGGCAGAGTGTACTTCGCATACCACACTTGTACGGGAAAGTCGCGACTTTCGAGCCAGAGCTGCCAAAACACTGCAAACCGATGCAGAGGAAAAACAACCGATACTGACCGAGACTGAGGCATAAGGATACAAGGGTTGTCCACGGGGTTTTTTTTCAACCCAAGTGTAGCAGCCTTGTCGACAGCAGCGTCCGAAGCCTTCATTGGCATTTCGGCTTTCCAGTCAAGCACGCAACTTTCTCATGTCACAGGCCCGCTGCCAGAGCAAGCATCTTGCTTTGGCTTAAGGCTTGCATGAAACTGGGTTGTGCGTCAGTGACTCTGTTTGCCTCTGGTTCCCTTTGCAGTGGGACCTTCCGCTTTCTTTCCACGTTAGCTAGGCTATCACCCGCATTTTGCATTTGTAGTGGATGGCGATTTTGCCTACGGAGGCCTGTGTACGTGTTCGCTTGGGGCCAGCCGGACTTCCTAAGCTTTCACCATCGGCAGAAAGCTGATCCGCCAACGGGGCGCATCAGCCTGATCCATTAATTCGTAGACCCCCGGGTCCTTGTCAGGTATGGACAAGGCGTTTTTCTCCTCCCCAGGCCCCTGTTGCAACCAAAAGCGGCGATCAAGACTCATGCGAATGACTTCGCCGGAGACTTCGCCTCATTTCCTGGGTGAGCTGTGAGTTGTGAGCTTCAACTCGCGGTTATCATTTTGTCGAGGGCTGGGGAGAAGGAGGGGAGGGAGGGATCCCAAATAAGCCCTTAAGGCCTTATTTTGGCTCCTCACATCCCCCCAGCCCCCGTTTGTCGCAACTCGAACTTCAGCTTTGCTTCTCGTGGCACAGCCCTTCAGGATGCCCAGAATGCCATTGCCACGATGAACGGGACATGCATGGGCGGAGGTCACTCGGCCCGGAAAGCTCCCTTAACCCTTTGTGAACCCCGAGTAACAAACAAATGCAGGTTTCACTAATTGGTTTTAGATCCCTATTTTTTGGGGAAACGCGCCGCTTCTGAATCCACCAGGTTGGAGGTTGATCCAGGCTGATTAATCCAATGCATGCCCACATTACCCTCTTGCAATATTTTTCGCTCTAGGATATTGTTGGCAAGAGGGTGACTCTTTTCGGGTTTTGCAGTATTTGGGCGGCAAGCAGTGAAAGCCCCCCCCCCCAGGTGTCATTCATCTTGCCGAACCTAGCTTTCCACAAGGCGAAAAAGGAACCAGGTGTCACGCTCTTACCCCGCATTGCTTCGGGGTGAACTTGCTAACGCTTTGGAGGCGTGATCGGTATCATTGGCCCTACGCTTTGGTTGCATTCACTAGGACCTTAAGGCGTTTGCGTTTGGTGCACCCACCTGGGTGCATTCTGCGAAGGAAGTTGAAGCCATGCTCTGCCAAGGGAGGGAAGGCGGCACGGGCAATGCGCCTTGCAAGTTGAATGTTATATTCCAGCAGGAGGTTGTAAAGGCACAGTTCACGGGTGGAGTGTGGCAACCCCCACGTCCCTGTACCCACCACTGTTTCAGCTTCACATTGGCCATTTTTGAGGGTGAAGTAAGGCTCACCATGCGACCTCAACGTTTTTGGTTTTTTTTGCCTGGGTTGGTAAGTGTTCACTTGTTTCTTGGCAGCTTTGGCCTTGGTAAAGGCAGGCACTTGGCATTTCCGTCCGCCCGGCCTGAGGGAAATGCCTCAAAGTTGAACCATGGACCGGCCGGAAGCCCTCTGCAAACAGCCCCGGAAAGATTATGTACCAGATGTGGACGGTCTACAACAAGATGCTCGGCCTGCGTGGGATGGCGGGGGCTCAAGAAAGCTTGCTGCACTTGCTGAGACTCTTTCCATTTGGGATCCGGCTGGCTTCTGGGGCCTCAGAAATACTTCCAACCTCTCGACTATGTGTGGCTGCGTTCATGGCGCTCATGGTATTTTACCCTGTTGAACTTGTGTGCTGAACAGGCAAGCAGGTGAAACTTTTGGAAGGTGAGGTGCAAAGTGCACCCCCGCAAGCAAGCTTTCAGGGCATGGCTCCACGCGGACAACCCTTCCGTCTTGTTCGCTTGTCATAGGCGAACGGTTTCCAGGTCCCCATCAAACCACCGAAATGGCCATTCTGCACTTGAAGCTTAGCCTCCGACATCCGATCCCCAGCCCGGCCTCCTCGAGTCTTCTAGGGCACCCCGATGCAGCTGCGCCCCCCCCCCCCCCCCCTGTTTGTGCTTGCCGGGCCCAGCTTTCGCAGCTCTGGCGATGCACGGTCAGAACCTGCGGAAAAGCTCAAGCCGAGAGTTTGCTTCAGATCCAGGTCCACTTCAGCGATCAGCGTCCCTTTGCTTTCGACCATTTTCGCCCACTTCGAAATTGGGAAAGTCTTGCTTCGCACTTGGCTGCACCATCGCCAAGTTTTGACTCAGTTAGCTCAAGGAGTTGGGATTCGTTCTTCTTGACTCCACACTTAAGGCGATTGAGCGCTGTCAAGGAGCCCCGGTTTAGGGGTTGCCTGTTGGCCTGTTGTCCCTGTTTGCATTGCCTCAAATTCGAGTGACCCCCCTAGCCCTTTCCCTTTCCGTTTCAAGGGGAACAGCGCCCCAGAGCTGAGTGTCCAACGCTCATTTCCCGGGAGGACATGAATGGAAAGCATCCATTTCGGTTGCAGTTGCCCACCCGGCTTTTACCTTGGCACTGGAAATTCGACGTCCGCACCCTGAATCGTCATTGGATTTTCTGGTCCCCTCATGGTTTTTTGCGTAATCTGTCGCCAGTTTCTAGGTGTGCTCAAAGTCCGAAAGTGTGGTTGTCACGGGATATTGGGGCTCACAGTACGGGCTATGCCTTTATGACATCTTCTAAGAATCAAAAGGTCCACTGGGCTAGGACTCTCACATCTGCAAGGAAGAAGCAGCGAAATTTGGATCCCGAGAAGGCGCAGCTGGTGGAGCGCATCAAGTCTTTCCAACGCGCCGCCACCACCCAAAAGGAGACTTGGTATTCCTTCTGCGGGGATGTGAAGGACCGGGGAGGGGCAAGGTTTAAACAACTAAGCCTTCTCTCATTTAAAGGGCAACCAACAGGTGGTTTGAACAGCGCTGCTTTGGGCATTGATCCTGGCCCAATTCTAGTGAAGTCTTCGGGCCGTCGGCTTCCGTGCCTATCGCTGGGCAAAAGGCAAAAGGCGAGAGGGAGAAGAGCAGAACAGAGACAGGGAGATTCTGTGCGTTTGAAAGTGACCAAAAAGACACTTTCAGGGCTCCTCAAGTTTGAGAATGCAAATGTGGCAAACCCGGTTGCCTGCCGCTAGCGGGAGAGTCAAATTGAGCAAATCGGCCCTGGAACAAAACACCATGCATCAACTGCCCCCCCCCAAAAAAAATCACACACACACACAAAGACTTGTCATGAAGTGTCGCCTGATCTTGACTCGATGGATGCGCTGGGATAAGTGCTATCATGAACTCACATGAGTTCTCCCATATCCTGGCATGATTGAACGGAAGTGAATTGGCCTAAAGGCTTGTTTTGTCTCCCACGACCGTCTTTAATTGGATGATTCAGGCGACACAGGTCAAAACCACGCAGAAGGGCACCTAGCTGTGGCCTGTTGGGCAAGCCAAACCAAAGGGACAACCTTCTTTCAGAGCACTTACTTCGAAGGAGCTGGTGACAGAGGGTATCAGCAACTTTTGCCGTTTGTCTTACCGAGTATTGCCAAGCATTCTCCTCACTCAACCTGTCTGGGTTGCTCAAGAGCAATCCTCAATCCTGGCAGGTGAGGTCGTTTGCCTTGTGGCGTGGTGCTGTTTTTGTCCCAGGACCCCGCGCGTCATGAGAAAGCCAAGCTGCAGGAGTTTGTGGCCATGTGCAATATGCCCTAGTGCTTCGGATGGCCCCGTCCGCGTCGGCGCGTCGGCGACCGGTGTTTGAGCCCACTAGAGGTTTATTGCCTTTTTCCTAGGCCTAAAATTCCAATCCTGGCGGCCAAGCTACTGAGCACAAGTGGTTTTGGCGCCCTTTTTGCGACAAGGATGCAGCCCGAGCTTCCGCCATAAGGTGTAATTCGAAGAGAGCTTGGCTTTCCAGCTGTCGGGATGCCGTCGGGCACGCCCGGCCGCTGGCTTTTAGAGCACTAGGAAGAATCGACCCGTTCTTTCGGAAAATTAAGTGGCCTGGTGCTTGAGCAACTTTTTCAAAGGGCAGCCGAAGGCGTGTTGCCCGCTGCCATCGAGGCAAACAAGTCCGTGCCGTGGGAAAGAAGAAGAATTGGCTCGCCGACCTTCGCTTGACGGGTGTGAGCAGCCCTTGCCGCATTGTCTTAGGGAGGGGGGCTCTCTCCTGCGGTTGGCAAGCAAACCTGGAAATCTAAAGCACACCGGGACCATTTCCCAATCGAGACTCATTACAACCTCCCTTTGGCCTCGCTTTAGAACCACCCATGATCCGAATAGGGGCCCCTCAATTCCCCTCCTTCCAATCATGGAAGTAATCCAGCCATTTAAGATGATGGTCTTCCTGGACTCCCATATTTTTTCTGTTCGATGTAGGTCAGTTGTGTTGACATTAATGGATTCCATTGGTTGTCATTGGCTTCAGGCTGCTCAATTGGTAGTGCCACTTATCTGGACTCAGTTGTTCAGTGGCACCCTTTTTCCTTTTTGTTTCTTGGTGGCACCCCCACTTCAAACGGTCTTCCCCAAACAGGGTTCCCTTTTTTCCCAGGGTCACTGAACAACCGCGTCTGGAGTCTGACTTCCAAACGGCCACCTTTGCTCCACGTGATACGTAGAGTGTGGCGTCGGGGCGAGTTTCGGGTAGGCGCTCTACGAGAAGGAGCAGCAGAGTGCGGCGCTGCAGAGGAGCCTGGCGCTGGCCAAGGTGGTCTGAGTGTTGGGTCTCGAGGTGCCAGGGGCCGTTTCTGTTACCGTTCCTTTTTTGGGGAGGGTTCCCTACTAAAATAGACTACAGAAAAAGGGTATTATTCTCAGCTCTCTACTGAAAAAACAACAAACAACAACGATTCTGCTCATTCTTAGTAGGGGCTGCAAACGTCAAAGTCCCCAGCTTAGTTGTTCACAGCGAATCGACCTTTTCCCCCTTGAGCTTCCCCGTTTTGGTCCAGTTTTGGTCATGGCTCCAAAAGGTTCACCTTTGTTTTCTGGGTCCTTTGGGCAGCTGAGCCAATACCCACCTGTCGCTTTGGGATTTCAAGTTTCAGCATCCATGTTGCGCCCGGGCCCATGGGTACGATGCTTCGGGAACGGGTCATCCAAGCTCGGTAGGCTTCCGTGTGAGCGTGGCAGGCCCAATGACCTCAGGGCCAGGCTTCGATGGAAACTCCACTCACCCGGGACCCGGTTATGCCGTAGCTGCTATGCGTTTGGTACGTTAAAGGCCCATTCCCCCCCCTGGAGATAGTGACTCACTGCACCTTGGGCTGAGGTTTCAGGGCCGGGGTGGGCTGAGTTCCTTCAAGCAGGGTGTTGGACTTGTGCATTTGTCAACTTTATGCAAATACGTCTACGGTATGTGCATTCAATTTTTCGCAAATTCATTTTAGGGATGTGCGCAAATTCGTACGTGTACATCCCAATGTTCACACAGGCCTCTCATGTGCAAACGTGTGTTACATGCATACATGCTTGCAAAGGCTAACATGCCATTGCCATTGGCGTTGCCACTGCCGTACCATTGCCACACCACACATGCAGAATGCAAGTGCACTACGCGTTTTTGTTTGTCGCATCCAGTTTGTTTCCATACAAGTTGCTGCTGCACAGCGCGCGCCTTGGCCCAACGCCTGCTTGGCTCGAGCGACCGAGCGAGGGCCTTTGCTTCCCGGGGACTTGCTCATTTCAGCCACCTGATGCAGCACAGGACAAGCTCAGACCACGCAGCCCCAAACCAGAGCACAGAGAGTTCAAATCATATTTGTTTAGCAGCAACAGCGACGAGGACAAGAAACCAGGCGAAAACAGGCCAAGCCATGACGGGCTGTCAATACCCTCACAGATTTGCAGTCTGTGACTTAAGGCAAGAATCGACACATTTGTGACAATTCGGCTGTCCGATCTGCTTGAACATATGTAGCTTCGACTGGATTCAGTTTCGCTCCAATCATTTAACATTGCCATCCATTTTCCCAAGTCTCCAACAGCCGTGGAAACGAAGCTCAACGGAAGGGGGAGCATCCATTGTCCATACCACCCAAGGCCCCCCTGACACAAGCTGCACATGCGCTTTTTGCATGTCCTCTTCGGCTTGTTGGGGCTCAGGCGGGCGGGCCCGAGAGACAGCTTCGAAAATCAGGGGCTCAGATGGCCCAGGTTTCGTGTCGCGAAGCTACGGCTCCTCTAGGAATGGTTCTCATTCTCCAGCCCCAGTGGGAGACTCCTTTGGCTTCAGGGTTCCTATTGGATGTCGGCGAGTAGGCGAATTCAGTTGGGGTGATGTTTGATCGGAAATCTGCGCAACCTTGTTAGCCGTGAAACCTAGTTGGGCAAACGAAAAGTGATCTACCGAAAGGCGGCTTGCGGCATCACACACGACACAGGAGGACAATGCACGGTGAAGTCTTATAATCCATCCAGACCTGTCATTGGCTGTTTGAACGTGAACCGTGTTGTGTTTTTTCTCCCTTTGGCCAGCCACAAGCTGTGCCTGTTTGGAGGGGGTCTGAGTCCCGAAACGGAGCGCGCAATACCCAAGCAGAGGCCTTGACTTGGTTCGCAGCTGGCTCGAGGTTTGACTGACTTTATCCCTGCCGCACAGGCTGCACACGCACACCCGCACTTGGGTATGTGCCAGAATTGGGGCACCCCAAAAACATGTGGTTTTCCTTTGAGCCAACTTGCAAAGGGAATTCCCAAAATGCATCTACACTGACATCCGCGGCGTCGGGTTTCTGACGGCACTGGCGGGTCTAAATCCAAGGCCGCCCCGGTCAGCTTGCCATCGACATTGGTTCAACGTTAGTGGCCGAGCGCCCCAGACGGCATTTCGGCATGTCCGGCTTCGTGCTCTCAAACATAGGCTCCGGCCGCCCCTCAAGCAAGCATACAGCCTGATAGACCGGGGCTCACAGTTGCCTGTGACCTGCTGACGACAGCATGGCGGTGTCAGCCGGCAGCACGCTGTCACCTGGAATGGCGCAGCTTGACTGACATGGCGCCAAGGGTTTGGGCTATACAGACCATTGGCCACAAGCCAAGTGGATGGGAGTTTAGGGTTGCGAGCATCCCTCAGTTATCGCTTAGATTCACCGGCATGATCTTAGAGCGCATCAGCAGCAAGTGTTTGAAGGGAGTTGGGTGGGAGCATGCCGAATCCGCGCCCGGAACGCGCAATGCATGGCAGGACTTGTGTGGGGCGCCAGGTTAGTGGCTGCTGCTTTTCGCAAACCCATCAAAACTCTACATCGATCGCAAGCAGGATGTGGCTTGGCTTTCAATCTGTGCCAAGTCTTTTCACCCAGGGACGAAACGAGTTGCTCACAAGCAGCTTGGAAACTTGTGGCACGCTTCTATTGAACATGTCCAAAAGACTCTAGCACGGAGTGCACCATTCACGTCACCAGGAGGCTGGGAAGCATAGAGGCATACTTTGCAGGCCGAGGAAAAACGGAGAGGAAGCTCTCAAATTGCCAACTTCAGCAGGCAATTATTGCCCAAATTATCAAGCAGATTGCCGATACGAGTTTCTGGGTATGAAGGCTTGCAAAGCGTCCGTATATATATATATATAGATATGTGTGCGTGTGTGTCTTCTTTTTGTGTTGAACATGGCCAAAAGAGCTTCCCTTGCCGATGTTTTTACGGGAAACACAGATAACCCTGCTTGCAGATACCCTCCCCGTATGTGCAAGAGTGTCAACCATGCGCATTTGGGCGTTTATTCGCCCAACAGAAGCAGAGAACAGCAGCTGGGTGCGTTTGGTTTCTTCAGCGCAGGTGCCCCAAGCTCCAAGCAGCCAATCCCAATCACCTCGAGGGAAGCTGATCGCCTTCCGAGGGTCGTCGCCATCCTCAAGGGCCGCGGCCTCGGCTTGAGACAGTGACCCCTTGGGCCAATGGGCATCGGGGCGGCCCACGGCTATCCAGCCAAACGTCTTAGCGGAGTGAGATTTCCCCAACCATGATTGAATCACCAAATTGCCCAACTGCGGTTGCAGATCCAGCAACTTGAGTCACAATGAAACCTGGTATGAAATCGGCCCTGCCCAAATCATGCAACTAGAGAATAGGACGGGCGGGAAATGGCGGGGATATCCGAACCTATTCGGTCCCAGCTTGCCTGGGCTGTTTGTGATAGTCAACCTAAGCACGGAACCTTATGGAAGGGGGTCGGAACATATAAAGAACCTCAGGCAGCCCCAGCCTTTGCAAGGACCATGCAAGGACCCCCCCCTGAAGCATGGACCCCTCCCCCGAAAATAAAAATTAAAAACGCCTTCCCGAAAGTTGCTATGTTCATTTGCAGGGCACCACATACATGCTTGGCACATTGGCCCAGGCCCCCCATGAGATACAACGAAGTGAGGTGGAAGCCCTAAATACCGCAAGTGCGCGCTTCTATGGGCAACGCCCGCTGTGTGCGGACCCCTCTCCCCCAGTTACACTCTTGAAGCCAAGGGCGTTACCCCGCTTCCGAGGCCCAACGTATTGCAAGTTCAACATTGTATCGGGGGAGGGGGGTTTTTCTTCTCTGCACTTCCAACATTTAGGACTTCAACCCCAGAGAGGTGTCATGGTGCAACCCCCTTCCTGTTTGGGCCAGTAGTCCCCAATGGCGAACTTCTCTCTTTCCATTTGTGCTGTAGATGTTTGTTTGGGATAATTCATCTTGCAAAGCCTGGCAATCGGTTGCCACAACGTGTGCGGCCTTGCTTCATACCTTGAAGCAGCTTTTCGTGATTGTTTAGGTCAAGTGCCAATCAATAGGATGGCTGTCTCAGCTGCAGCGCCAAGAACTATTGGGTCTAGTGCAGTTGGTTTCGTTTGCAAGGCCCAGTGCCGAAACCCAATCAGCCCTGGCCCTTGCCAGCCGAGTGCCAGTCCAATCGGATTGAGGTTCGTAGTAATATGGCGAGCTGACGATTGCAATGCATTTCCCGGTCGCCCATGCAGGGAATGCCACAGCAGGTGAAGTTTTCAGAGGCCTCCGGGTCTGCTTTGACCAGATGAAGACCACCCGAAAACCGCAAAAAACCTATTTTGGGTAGGTGGCTCTACCTGGTTGCAGTCAGCCCTATGTACACCTTTTCCACCTTGCCACACCGTTTTTTCTCCTCGGACGCTTGGCAGGTCTCGTGTTGCCGAGGCATGCTGGGAGCAGGGGTCATGAGTTTGCCCTATGTCTTCGGCAAGGTGGGCCTCGCCCTTGCAGTTCCCGGCCACGCAGACGCAAGCAAATGGGTGAGTCTTTTTTAAAGTTCGGGACCCCCCAACAAGGTCATTTCTTTTAGAAACCCTTTAAATCCACGTGTTTTTTGGTTGAAAGTTGTTTCGGCCCCCCTTTGGAGGGAGCACCACCCTATAGGATCAAAGGTGAATGGTTGGACTCAAACTTGGATTGTTTTGGGTTTTGCCAGCATGTCCATGCGTCCACCCCCTGCAATAGTGGAATTAGGAGACCCCTGGAAGATGGCATCCAGTTCATAGTTCCATGTTTTTGTTTTTTTTTTGGGAAGACTCGAACACGGAACTGGGGAGGGTCCCAGCACAACTGACCAGAAGCAAGCCCTGCTATTGACACGGGTGTATTGGGTCCCAGCGACGGGTCCCGGATGTTCTTGAATGAGTTTGGGCAGGCCTTCTGAAAGAATCTGGTCACTGGTTTCCTGTTCCGACCGGTTTGACCTTAAAAGGTGCTTTCCGGGCTCCGCGCTTCCCGTTTGCCCAGCGGCGATCCCTACGACGCTTTCTACGTCTTACAAGTTGGCTTACAAGTTGGCAACTTCACAAACATATTTTGCTTGGTCGCATTTGATTGGACATGTCCAGTGCAGGGTTGTCCCTGCAAAACAGCCAACTGGGAGCTGACGTATGCATGCCGTCCTCAGATATCCTCAGCGCATTTCTCATTCAGGGGAAGTGCACGTTGAACCTTGCCTGATCCAACTCTGATCTCATACCCCATTTGCAGAGCCCGGGGACAACATGGGCTGCATACTGCGTGACCTGTGCAGAAGAGGGCCAGAGTAGACCACCTTGCACTTGGATTCCTTTGGAAGGATGTGAACAGCTGGTGCGTGTGCCCCCGTGGTGGCTTTTGAGAAGGCTAACACGACGTCAGGGAGATGTTACTACATTTCAGATACTATCATCCGTCCCAACATTTTGATATGCGCGACAAACAGGCTCGTGCTGCTAAACTGAACATGCACGCACCAGACAGGTTTGCTTGTTTAGCTGTGGGTCAAAACCAATGGTACCATTTTGGGGTAGGATTTTAGTGGTTGGATTGCGATGTTCACTTGGGGTACGATTTGGGTTTGGAGGGGTATTTACTTTATAGGTTGTTGTTTCCGTGTTTTTGTTTCTTTGATTTTATTTCGCTTTTGGCTTCTTGGCTTTTGGGCTTCTTGGCTTTTCGGCTTCTTGGCTTTTTGGCTTCTCGGCTTCTGAGCTTTTGTTGGTTAATGCGGCTTTTGGTTGCTTTTTGGCTTTCGCTTTTCGCATCCTGGCTTTTGCACCCTTTCATTGGTTTTTGGATTTGGCTTCCCGCATCATGAGCATCAACAGTTCCTCCCCATTTTAATCATCACTTCTTCGAACATCATGGTGGGGGAACCCCCCCCCCAACCCACCCGCTACTGTTTAGATTGGTTGCAGAGAAATTGCACCCCCTGTTTGAATCAACACTTCTTCAAACATCATGGGGGGGGGCGGCAGCCCCCCCCCCCCCAACCCCCCCGCTACTTTTTAGATTTCTTGCAGAGATTGAATTGCACCCCTATTTGAATCATCACTTTTTTGAGCGTCCAATTTTGCGAGAAATTGCAGCAAAATACGACATTTTAGGTAATATGTGTAATCCATGTATGTCTGTATGTATGCACTTCTTCGAACATCATAGGGGAAGCCACCAACACTCCCGCTGCCTTTCAAATTCTATCGCACCCTTTCGTGAATCATTGCACCCCTACTTGAATCATCACTTCTTCCGACATAATGGGGGGGGCTGCCGCCCCCCCCCCCCAACCCCCCCTCTACGTTTTAGATTTTCTTTGCACCCCTAGTTGAATCATCAATTCTTCGAACATCATGGGGCGGGCTGCCGCCCCCCCCCCCCAACCCCCCCGCTACTTTTTAGACTTTTTGCAGAGATTGAATTTATTCGAATCACTTCTGCGAACATCATGGGGGGGCCCCCGCTACTTTTTAGACTTTTTTACAGTATTTGAATCATCATTTTTTTTTGACCCCGTCAACCCGCCAGCTTTTTCGATTTTGTTACCCACTATTTGTTGGTGATGCTAGGGATGTTGGTCGGACATGCGGGGCATGTTGAAATCGATGCTGGGATGTTGACGGGCTAGTGTAAAATGCACCAATTTCACACGAAAACGCTGTGAAATACGGCATTTTACTGGCCCGGACAAAAAACGGAGAAAAAAAACATCCGCACCCTTTGGGTTTTGACCCATGGCCATTTGCTTTGGCATCCCAAGGCTACCTCTTGGTTGCAGCGATTTGCTGCTTCAGCGTGTGGCGCATCATCCAGTGCCAAGCGGCTCGTCCGATTGACTTGGCTGGGCCAATTGGCGCCGCTGGTTCATGGCCACTGGGCAGCCCTTTTTGCTTTGGTGCATATTGCCAGGGGATGTTAGGACTTTAACTTTTTGCCAACTAAGGGGTTTTCCGAATTCAACCACTGAAAGTTATTCACTTCTAGCAGGGAGCAGATTTCGCAACCGAGTTTAGAATGAATGAGCGTGCGGAAGTGGATGCCCACTGCTTGCTTCCTTTTGATCTCCTTCGAGGTGTATCGATCCGGAGTCTTTCAACTGGGAGGTTGGGATCACGGGCAACACAGGGCAAGATCTCGGCGTTTTTTTTCTGGTGGATTTTTGTGTAAAGGCTTTAAGATTTGGAAGTAAAGGCCGAGCAGTCTCAGAGTCTCAGAGAAGGCAATGTCTTAGCTTGCAATTCTTGCAAGCTTACTAAGTCATGTTGCAGCTTGGCGCTCACAAACGCTCTAAACCTGGCACCGCAACATGACAGTTTTTTTGTTGTCAAAGGGGATGACTGGTAGCGGCTCTGACATCAGAGCACTGAGCCTGCTTGCCCCTGCAAGGTTCCCTGCAGACGTCGGGAGGTTTCATTGTTGGCCAGTTGCCGTTGCAAGATGCTGTCAACACAGGTAGCTTAAATATATAAATGAAAATACTGACGCAGCGCGTTGCAAATGTCACCTTTCCCCGGCTTGCTTCCTTGTTTTGCTGGTGGGCCATTTGTATCAAGGCTTGGTCCAATGGGGTTGGTTCCCCATTCTGTTCAACCATCATTCTTTTCAATCACCTGGAGGTTTTCCAGAACGATACATGCCTGTTGGGATTGTTGGGTGCATCTCCACAGGCTCGGGCCTGGTGCTCGACATGCTCAACATGCCATATTGCTTCTTCCGAGCAAGCCAGGCTGTAGGTCTGTCAGGGTTCTCCCAACCTCCGAAAATTGAGCTTCCCGTCTATTCTTTGCGGTCCAGCTTGGGCAGCTGAAATCCAATCGTTCTAGCGCAAGCTTGTCCGAAGCGTCGGCAGATGCTTTGGACCGCTTTGCTGCAATGCTCCTAACCATTCAGTACCCCCCTGCAACGGGTGTCATGACCCAAGTTTGCTTTCCAAGACGAACTAACTCACAAAGGCTTATGTTCTTCCGCTCTCATGTTTCTCGTTCCTCGTTCCTCCTTGCCAATCGTTTGTGACCTTCACAATGTCATAAGGAAGGGAAGCTCAGTTGTACGGGTTTTCAAGGGGGGCCAAGAGGAAACCACGGTGTTTTGGCAGGGCTCCTTAAAAGATACATTTTGCCCATTTGAAACATAATTTATTCCACCAAAATACAGGGAAACCACTGTGTATAATGTAAGGATCCCTGTTTGGGCATGCATGTAGAGAGACGCGTCCAGACGTGAAGCCGCATGGATGGTCCAGCATGGATGCGAGGCGATGCTGGGCACCGGCCTCGAAATGGAGGCGTGTCAAAAATAGGTGCCTATTCGTTCATTTGTTCATTCATTCATGCATGCCATTCATTCATCCATCCATCCATCCATTCATTAATTGATTCAATTCATTCATTCATTCATTCATTCATTCATTCATTCATTCATTCATTCATTCATTCATTCATTCATTCATTCATTCATTCATTCATTCATTCATTCATTCATTCATTCATTCATTTCATTCATTTCATTTCATTCATTCATGTATCGGACTTGCCCCTTGGGCCAAATCACCAGTATTTGCAGTGATTTTGAGCGTGTCCTTGTCCAAAATTATAGTGTTGAACTATATATTACGCTATGTCTATCTTTCAGAACGAATATCACAGTTACATCCATTCAAGTACTTGTACTGCTTTGGTCTGACTAACTGAAATAGTTGAAAGTTGTCTAACAGAGAAAAATGCACACACACACACAAACACACAAACACACAAACACACACAAACACACACACACACACCCACACCCACCCACCCACCCACCCACCCACCCACCCACCCACCCACCCACCCACCCACCCCACGCGCGCACGCACGCACGCACGCACGCACGCACGCACGCACGCACGCACGCACGCACGCACGCACGCACGCACGCACGCACGCACGCACGCACGCACGCACGCACGCACGCACGCACGCACGCACGCACGCACGCACGCACGCACGCACGCACACACACACACACACACACACACACACACACACACACACACACACACACACACACACACACGCGCGCACACGCGCACACCAATACATGATAGGGAGACACGCAGGCACGAATAATCTCCTGTACTTTAAAGGCACAAAGCGCAGGCTTCCAAATTCAGGGGTTCCCCCATGTTCAGAACCGGGTGGGGGTGCTCCGATGCCATGGGCTTGACAAGCGTGGAATTTCAATGGCAGTTGGTGTCAAAGATGAGGGTCCTGACTCGAGTTGCTGGGTTCCTGGTTCCTTTTGAATCTGCTTGAATTCAGTTGTCCCCGGTCCAGTCAAAATCCTTGCGCCGACGCACAGTTGGGGTCTCTTCTGAATGTAATCTTTCCAGTGCCAAGATGGAGGGCCTACCCCAGGCACTTGAGGAACCAGGTTCAGGTTGCAGTGTTTTTAAGGATGAATTACGTCATTGGGGGCCCCAAACTCACCTTTGCAAACAATATTTTGATGTAATTTGGTGCTGACATGGCGGAAACCAGCAACTTCTCGGGCAAACGTGCATTTCTGTGTTGGATTTTCAAGCATGTTTCATTGTACTTGCTACCTCGCAAGCTTCCGCGGACCATGCACACATTGCTGGGCAAATCCATCATTCACGTGCTTGGTCAATGCCCGGCACCACCAGTTTGACCCCTTTCGCGGTCTCTCCATGCGATCTCGAGGTCCTTGATCAACTTTGCCATAATGTTATCCAGCCGCGCCAGGTGTGCCAGATGCCCCAGATCCCCTTTGGCGCTGCTTCGCCCTGTGCTGCTTCCCCTCGAGCCTCGCCGGTGGGGTCACCCAGGCTTTCAGGTGCTCACGAGTCGGTGGCAGAGGTGCGCCGAATGATCCACCAAAGGGCCCAAAAAGTAACATTCACATACACAAGTTGTGGACTTTGTCTTCACCAGCCAACACCGTGTCATTTTTCTCTCCCGGAGGTTGTTAGAGATATTGGACACACAAGTTGAGAGGCTTTCCACAAGTCCTGCAAGGGGCATTCAGGCTTCTCTGGCTTTTGGTCCCCCTAATGATAAAGGAGGGGTATTTATTTTAGGGATTTCTTCGTTGTTTGTGTTCTTTTTTTTTCTTTTTTTTGTTGTTTTTTCTTTTTTCGCTTTTGGCTTCTTGGCTTCTTGGCTTCTTGGCTTCTTGGCTTCTTGGCATTTCGGTTTATGCGGCTTTTCGCGGCTGTTGGCGGCTTTTTTTGGCGGCTTTTGGCGGCTTTGGCTTTTCGCATCCTTCGGGCTTTTTGGCTTTTGCGCCCTTTCATTGGTTTTTGGATTTGGCTTCCCGCATCATCAGCGTCACCACCACCCTATTTGAATCATCACTTCTTCGGACATCATGCGGGGGGAACCCCCCCCAACCCACCCGCTACTGTTTCGATTGTTTGCAGAGTAATTGCGCCCCTATTTGAATCAACTCTTCAAACATCATGGGGGGGGTTGCCGCCTCCCCCCCCGTTACTTTTTAGATTTCTTGCAGAGATTGAATTGCACCCCTGTTTGAATTATCACTTTTTCCAGCGTCCAATTTCGCGAGAACATGCTGCAAAATACGACATTTTAGGTAATCCGTGTAATCCATGTATGTCTGTATGTATGCATTTCTTCGAACATCATAGGGGAAGCCACCCCCGCCAACACTCCCGCTGCCTTTTAAATTCTATCGCACACTTTCTCGAGTCATTGCACCCCTACTTGACTCATCACTTCTTCCGACATCATGGGGGGGGCTGCCGCCCCCCCCCAACCCCCCCGATACGTTTTAGATTTTCTACAGAGATTTAATTGCACCCCTAGTTGAATCATCAATTCTTCGAACATCATGGGGGGGGCTGCCGCCCCCCCCAACCCCCCGCTAGTTTTTAGACTGTTGCAGAGATTTAATTGCACCCCTATTCGAATCATCACTTGGGGGGGGCTGCCGCTTTTTGTTTTTTGTTTAATGTTGTTTTTTACTGGGATTGAAATGCCCTCCTGTTTGAATCATTTTTTTTGACCCCGTCAACCCGCCAGCTACTGTTGGGATTTTGTTACTCACGATTTGTTGATGATGCTAGGGATGTTGGTCGGACATGCGGGGGATGTTGAAAACGATGCTGGGGATGTTGACGGGCTAGTGTAAAATGTGTCAATTTCGCGAGAAAATGCTGTAAAATACGACGTTTTACTGGCCCGGACGAAAAACGGAAAAAAACAACATCCGAAAAACATAATAAAAATGAAATAAAGTCCCAAAATAAATCGGCACCCAATGATAAAGGTCCCGAGCAACAAGCAACATGTTTGAGGAAAAGCTGTTTCGGGTTGCAGGCCCAAAATCGTTGAACGCGGCACTTTCCGAGCAAGGAGTTTACGCTGCAGAAATGTGTTGGTTGAGTATCAGTCTAATTGTGGTTCCCACTAAGGCGACTGGAGTTGGGATTGGAGGGGGGGCCTTTTTACTTAGGAAGACGGGATTAATCCTTCCCCCAAACCACTATGCAAGTGTTTGATCGTGCGAAATCAGCCAGCACGTGGGAGCTGAAGGCAAATCACGCAAGGCAAAGTAGTTGAGCACGTCTCCGAAAGCCCCAGGCGCTGCGGTGGGAGTCTCCCTACATGCAGGCTGGATGTGGGATGTGTCCGGTGGTAGTGGCATAATGGAACCCTGGTAAAACGAAACAAGGACGAAAACATGCGGTTCCCTGGTGGATTACTTTTGACCCATACCCACATGGGCGTGGTATCTGCGGAGAAGAGTGGTTATGTGTATATACATGTATGGCTGTGGCTTCAAAAAAAGTACTCAAAATTGCACCTTGGTATATGGAGGCAACACCAAAACCTGCGTAACCCTGTCTGTTAGATTTTGAGCCACACCCGTATATGGTCAAGGGTTCGCAAGTCCCATGGTTCCCGGTCCCCCCCCTGTGCTAGGGTTGGGGCGTGGTTCAGGGTTGGTTTATGGTTGGTCTAAGACCACCCCTCCCACCCCCCCCTTTTGGGGGGGACGTAGTGGTTTAGACTTGGTTTAGGGTTGATCTAGTTTAGAGTGTGTTTAGTGTTGGTTTAAAATATGTGTTTGGGGTTGGTTTAAGGTTGGTTTCTGGTTTGTTTGGAGTGTATTTAGTGTTGGTTTAGGATATGTTTTTTTTTTTTTTTTTTCCCTTGGTGCAGGGGTGGTTTAGGTTAGTTCCGGGGTGGTTTAGAGTGTGTTTAGTGTTGGTTTAAGCTATGTGCTCAGGGGTTGGTTTAATCTAAGATTTGTTGCGGTTGGTGTAGGGTTGCTTAAGTTGGTTCAGGCTTGGTTTAGAGTGTGTTCTGAACGTGTCAAGTGTTGGTTTAAGATGTGTGTTTCGAGCTAGTTTAGGATTGGTTTAGGGTTAGGGTTAGTTTGGGCGCAGGGCGTGCCGAAGCATGGTTTTAGGGGATAAAAAGGGGCCAAAGTCCAGGGACCGGTCGTGTTCTGGGGGGTGGGGGATACCTTGGGGGGGAGGGGACTAGGAACCCGGAGCCCGGGACCATATATGCATGTGTGCAAAGGTGGATGAGCGCATATGTATGCATACATCTTGTACCATTTTCCCTTCCACAAAACTCGTGCGTAGTGAAGCCATGCTAGGTTGACCTTGCGTTGGCTATGGATTCAGAAAGAGCTGCCTGTCCAGCAAGCTGCGTGAAGTAGGTAAAGGGCCGGCAAACATTTGACATGTGAGACTCTGCAGACTGGACCCGCCTACGGCATACGTTCCAAACCTAATACCCTGTCAGGGCACTGCAAAGGGCAAGTTGTGTTTGCATTTTTTTGTAAATTGGGGTGTAGGCTCAACTTTGAAAAGCCATCACTTGGTTTTTGCACATCTTCCATGTTGGCAGGCCTCAAGTGAGGCTGTTTTCAAGCTCTTTTAATTAAGTTACTGGTGTGCTCTTTTCCCCAACGGCTGATAGGCTGCGGGGTGGTGCGGGCGGCCCTGGGTAAGGTTCCACCAGGGTTGCACCAGGGTTCCACGAGGGTTCCACGAGGCTCTGCGAGGGCTGTGGGGTGGCGCGAGCACCAAACAGAGCACCGCATGCTGTTGGGGATATCACCTGAGCATATGTTTCTTCTGTTTTTAACCTGCTCTTTTCTGTGGTGGGAGCTTTTGGTTGCAGTTGTTGTCTCTGTGTTGTGGGGTGCCTGCCTGGTTCAGGTTGCCCCGAATTGGTGACTTGAACATTTCAGTATATTTCAACCGTTGATTCTTGTTGAGAGTAAACTGAGAGCTGTTGCCAAGTAGGATTAGGTTGAAGACGTGTACTGGGGTGTTTCTCAAATTTGTCCCCTCAAATAGTGGGTCTCCTCTTGGCTTCTTTACATCATCTCAACTTCCTCTTGGTTTCTGTTTAACAACTACCAACCCAAAACACCGCCATTGTGACCAAAAGGGCGTCCATTTTCAGCAAACCCCACCAGACAGGGCCACGACTACGGGCTGGGCCCCTTGGCCCGTGTCGCCGGCCTTTGCCTGGGGCCCAGCGGGGCCGGGGAGCCCAGATGCGCTCACTCCTTGGAGGTCCTGGTGGACTTTCGTTCACTTCTCTTCCCCAGAATTCGCTTCCCCTTTGTTTTTTTTTTTTGGGGGGGGGGGCCCCTTTGTTTTCCACTCACTCGGCAAAAATAGTATATGTTTTTTGGCTGGGGTCCTGATTCCAGCCGAGTTTTTGGGTTTGGACCCATCTCAGTGGCTTAGACACAATGTTTAGACTTGTTTTTTGGCCAATCCACTCGGGAAGTGAGGCAGACACTCACAGCCGGAAGCTCGGCCGATCCTGCAAATGGAACCCAGTTTGCAACTCGGCCGATTTGACCTGAAATTGACCTTTGGCTCACTTCCCATTTTGGGATTGGACTATTTTAGTGTTAACTAGAAAGTGTTTGGACTGGTTTTGAGCCAATCCACTCAAGTGAGCCAAAGGGAAATTGAAACCGTTTCAGCACCCCCGATTTGGACATAAACGAGCCCCCGGTTGAAGATGCCATCCTACCCGAGAGGCACTTGGAGCCTGCTAGGGGTTCGAGCGGGTTGAGGGCCCCAGGCCGCAAGAACAAGAACGCTTGTTTATTAGTTTTTCTCCCTGGCAGTTTTAAGAATAGCCTTAGACGCTCTGGACGCAATGTCAGAGAAAGAGAGAGAGGGAGAACCACACCCGGCAAGAGGGGAGCCCACAGGAGGTGGTTCAAAGAAGTTGTGTTCGAGCATGTTCAGACCCAGGCTTGGCCCAACCTAATCAGACCCCCTTTCAAGAAGGTTCTGCGAACCCTTTTGTTCGAACTTTGGGGGGAGGGGTCCTTTTTTCCCATGCTGCTGAGGAACCAGGATTACGTTTTGAATTACCCTAAGTAAATAGGAGTCTACCTTGGTGTTCTCGCAATGATCGCAAGCTTGGACTCTGAGGTATCAGTGGGGCCCGGCTTGGATTTTACTGTTTTGGGCCTGGGGGGGTAAAAACAAGTGGGTTCAGACCCTGGAAGTGGTTGCTGCGATTCCTGGGAATGAGAAGGGTGCTTCAGACACATCTCCTGCAGGTTGAACAAGCATACTTTTGGGCGAGCTTTGGAGTCAAGGCATGGAAGGTGCGCACAATGTTCTCGCTGTCCAGGCTCCTTTCTTGGCAAAACGGCCTTTGATCATTGTGTGTTCGCTTTCAATGCAGTTGGGTTTTCAGATGTGTTTTTGTTCGGGCTTGACCTTCGGATGCATGAGCTGGCACGAGATTTCCAAGAAGCCGCCAGATGGCCAGATGCAACCATCATGTTGGGTTCAAGAAGGGGGGGGTAGCCCACTAATTATTATAGGGCTACCTTTCCCATTCTTTCCAGGGATCCTTCTTTCTAGAAAACCGTCCGGAATCCCTCAAAAAACGGATTTGTTTTTTATGTTTTTTCCGATAAACCTCCGGAATCCCCGGTTTCCAGGGAAAACGGATCCGGTTTTTGAAAAAATAACGATGGCTGAAACGAATGCAAACGGCTCAGGTCTTTGTGGCAGCCGCGGGCATCATCATCTCGCAGGCATGGGCAGCATGATCCGGCATGCAGCAGAAAAAACAACATGCAAGACTTCCATTTGCTGAAATGAATATTGTTTATTTCCCCTGATTGGTTTGAAAAGGAATTTATAAATGAATATGTATCTTATTTCCCCTTGTTGGTTTTAAAAAGAAATGTATCACTACTGGAAGTAGTTTTCTTTGTTTAGGGGTCTTAACCAAATGGAAGAACACCATTCAGGTGCTTGCCCCTGCCAAGCTAGATTTACGATTGCTGTGATGAACCTTGGCACCCAGAGCTTGGTGCCTCATTGTCATTGTCACCGTTGAGCGGCACAACCTTGTTTTGGCGTCGCGCAGTTTGTTACTGAGCCGCCAGTTGGGCTTTTGCGTGGCCTACATCGACATCATCGTGTCCACGCTATCGCAGCACCTGCTGGGTGCTTCTGTTTCTGAAGCCACGCTGCGGCTGGTGTTGGCAGCATCCTGGCCAAAAGCAAATGCGTGGCCGTTCGTCCTGAATAAATGGTTTTTGCAGTGCCCGAGGGCAGCTTGCAGCTCCGCCCGGGCAAGCTTAAAATGTTGGGCCCCAAAAGTGTTTCGGTTTCAAAATGTGCGTTGCCGGGACATGACTGAAGCCATTAGCCCAGCCGGCAGATGTTGATTGTTCGCCAAAGCATTGTGGAACCATGTGGACTCTGCCCCTTTCGATGTCCATTGCCTGGGAGGGATCAATGTTGTCATCGGGGCATGTTGCGCCTAATTCTTGCCGGGGACAACGATGCGAACAAAGGCCGACATGATATGGTTCCAATTGTGGTGCAGATCACATGCTATCCCACAGGCAATAGAGTGAGCAGAGTGCTTGGTCTCCTGACGAGGCACGCCACGCATAGCATGCCTTCGATTGGAAACCAGCTGAGGGTAGACATGTTCTGGATTTTGCGTAGATGCGCGTGCATGCAACATCGATGTCCACATTGGATTGGGGAAGAAGCAGGTTTCAAACAGAGGTGATGGGTTGGGTGTGCTCTTGTTCAGGTTTGTGCAGCAAACCCGCTATGAACAAGCATCGCTGACCTACGGAAGAGCCAGGGAGGGTTTCCCCGGGCTAGACTTGAGGGTAAATGATGAGGGAATCCTCCCGTGCCGCTTCCTCCACATCCCCGCTTAGTTTTGTTTGTCCAATTTTTTCCCAAGGTACCTGCTTGTTGCCAACGTCCTGTGCAAATTATAGCGAGCTCACCTGGCCTTTTGGTAAAATGCGCTCGCCCGTGACTGGTTTTTTTCTTACTTCAAGCTCGGGAATTGTTGCAATTTGCCCGAATTTGCCCTGATCCTATACTGCCTTGCCATTGCTGGTTGGACTGCGGCGGATACACAGCTTGGCTGATTTTGAAGGCTGCCAGCCCTCGGCAGCGGGGCTGCTGCGCTTGGCTGGTTGACTTTTCTTGTTTGAAAGTTGTTTTCCTCCTCCAAGCGAGGTTGTTGGTTCCTTGTACCAGCTGAACAATGCGACATATGCAGTGTTTCTCAAGGATTGCTGTCATGTAACCCTGAGGATGCAGAACGGGCAAGTTGCAAGAGGTCCGGATTTAGGAGAGCATTGTATGTGTTGCCCAGCACGCGCACCCGCGGGGTCTACAGCTTTCCTGGGATCACTTCAGACACTAGTCCTGCCTCCCGCAGCTGACCAGATCTTCTTGATTGAGAAAAGGCGAGCGCGTCTTGCTTTTACCTTTAGCCTACAACCAACAGACTGCAACATTCACTGGTGGGATCCCCACCCAATACAAAACGAAGGGGGGACGGTGGCGGTCAAGATATTTGACCCAGCTCAGGTGATGCTTTGCCTCCTCTCCACGTTGCGGCGGCTGTCGAGCCTCGCGAAGGCGGAATCCCTTTTGAGTGGTCCAGTGGCTGGGTAAGGCGGCCATATGGCCGCTTTTTTGGCTACACCTTTTGGGTCTAACTTAAAAAATGGGATTTGCTTTAGCGGCTAATTAGCGGTTGGACACCAAAGGTAGGTTCCATTGGTTTCAGCGCGGTGGCACCAAGAAGAAGTACTCTTGTTCATTGGTGAGGCAGAACTGCGGGTCCCGGTGCCAATTTCTCATTTCTTGGGTTTGTGTTTTGAACCTGTGCTCTTCTTGATTGCCCACAGCGAAACGGGCCCATGGTGAAACCTTCTTTTTTGAAGCTACCCCAGTGGGTTGCCTTGTTGTTTTCCTGCCCCCCCCCTGGCACTGTATCATTTCTTGAGGTGGACCTTTGGCTTGCGGCTTAGATTTGGGTGCGGCTGGGATGTCATGCATTTGGCGAGGAACAAGCCACCAGCCAGGACCATCTTAGGCTCCGTCAGGTGCGGTTTTGGCGCTGCATCTTTGCGCGCACTATTGGGGGAGCTGTGGAGCTGGGCCCAAGGCGTTAGTTGGCCTGGCTGGCCTTTTTGGGTGGATGATTCAGACTCAGGACGGCCCTTGTTATGCCCCCTCCATGGCATGCCACTTGGGAACGAAAGCGGGTACTGTAGGCTGAAACTGGCGGAATCCATAGTTGGCTTTTTTTTTCCCTTTTGTTTGGTACTTGACCCACTAAAACGGATTTCCTATTTCTACCGTTCGGTCCCGGAGCTGATAAAGGCATGCGGAGGGCCACTGCCAGACTAGACCCTTCCAAGAATCCAACCGGAAATTCTATAGGAACCCCCTGATTTTGGTGGGTATTTGGCCAACTTCCTGTAGAATTTCCTGTAGCTGGTTTCTATGATAGACGATCTTTTCCTGCCTTTTTGACTTTTGAAGTCAAGTGGGAGGTTTCCAGTCTTGCGCTGGGGATCTACGCCTACCTGCTGTTAGCGCTGCTTCGCTGGGGTTCGCTGGAGATGCGCCTTGGTCTCTTGGGCTGGGAGCTGACGCCAGATCCGCAAGGCAAATGGGGCTCGCCATAGTTTCCTTGGATCTAAACATCACCAACCTTAGGACTTGGACGTTTGTTTGGCTTGTTGGGAGCTCTCCTTGGCTCTCCCAACCATCTTAAGCTTGTTTTTTCTTGTTTCCTTTGAAGTGAGTGATGGTTGCGGGTGAACAATGCTTCCTTTCTCTTTTGGGCGCGGCCCGTGTGGTGTTGTTTTTGTTGGGCCCAAAAACGGTTGGGTTGGGGGGCCAAATAGGCTTCATCTTCGGGATCTCCAAACAGGTGCGCCACTGTGGGAGTGAAGCTTTGCATGCGTGCGGGTTGATTGCTCCGGCCGGGCAAAACGCGGGAGACCTTCTTTGATGTTGTTTTGGAGCCAGTTTTTAGGCCATCCCAATAATTGTCTTTCGGGAAGCCTCCAAGTATGTTGCGGTTGTTCCAAGGGGAAAACCAAAATGCTTTCTGAAAGGCGTTCTGCGTCAAGGGTGTCAAACGAGCCCCTCGCGTTGCCAAGACATATGCTGCGGCCTTTGGATGGTGCTTTTCCTGATTTGTTGCTGCTTGGTTCTCATGTACAGGCATGTGCTGCTTTTACCATGTCAGGAACCCTGTACTTTTTGCCAGGGCCTAAGACACCGGACATTCCCTGAATTCTTTTGTCGTAAGGTGGGTTCAACTTATTCCTGAACGCCCAGGTTATGCGACACGCATAAGCTGATGACACTCCCTCACACTAACATGGAAGCTCCCAGAAGGCCTCTGTAAATGGAACCAAGCCTTCCACAGGGATCCTGGGAGTTTCCGTGGAATCGCCTGGGGGAGGGTTTTTTTCAGTTCAACTTATTCCGGAACGCCCAGGACCATGCATGATGATTTCATAAGCTCATGATTTCCTTTCAGCACACCTCGCGCCCGTTTCTTTTTCGGAGAGTCCTTGGTTTTCCGAGGCTCAGCGGGCGAGCGCCCAACGCCGAAGGCCGGACAGCACGCATTTGCTAGCCCGAAAAAATGCTCCGAGCCGTGGAACCGAGCAAACCGGGGTAGAAGGTGTGTGTGTTGGTTGTTGTCACTTTACCTGGGCGCGATTTTCCAGCCAAGGGATTTTGGGAAGCCAGCCAGAGTGTTCCTGCCCCTTTGAGTTCCTTACAGATTTGTCGATGTTGCTTGCAAACAATATCGCCGTCTTGCTTGCAAACGGAGGGGTAGCAGGGTGCTTTCGGGTTCCTGAGGGGTTTTGTGTTGATTGTTGTCACTTTACCTTGGCGCGATTTTCTAGCCTAGGGTTTTTGGAAGCCAGCCACCTCTGGAAGCCTACAAGGGGTGTCAAATCGGCTGATTCATTTTCCTGAAAGGGGAGCAACGAGGGCATGGATTATGTTCACGCTGGTTAGGCAAGGTCCCCGGAAGCTTCACATTGGGTGTGTCCTTCTTGGAGTTGGACCCTTTCGGGGCTGTGTCACAGGAACATCGATGGAAGCCATGGCTGGACTCGTCGCGAGCTTTCAGCCACCCACACGGACCACTCAAGCAAACATTTGTTGAGGAATTGTTGTTTGTAAACCGTTTTGGGGGACCTTTCTTGACCTTTGGCTTCCGGTGGGTGTGCATGATGTCTATCTTCGCTGTTTGGTAAGCCTTGCTCCTTTCAGGCAGATCAATCCTTCACCAGAGGCCCTCCGTTCCCTCCACACTTCAGAGGCGTCTATTCGCCCAGACGTATCTAACATGTTTGTTGTTTGGTGTTTTGGCGAGTGGTCCGGGTCTTTGTGTGGAGTCCCTTACGTACGTGGATCACCATTCCAAGGCAGGAGGCGGAACTTGTTTGGTTCCATGTGGGTGGTTTGGCGGGCTATGGGGGGCCCTTAGGTTCTTCTGAGCCTTCTCTCACACCTTCCAGCAGCATCTTCGCAAAAATGAACCCTGGACGGGAATCCCCAGTGATGATGTCCCTATCTACTAGGGCGTTCAACGTGTCGGAAATCAGGCTTTAGGGGGACTGAAGATGACTCAAGTCAAAAGATGTTGATAAGCTCGGGATCAACGACTTTGGCATTGCAGAGAAGACGCCGGAACCCAGCGCCCAGGAAAGGAAGCAAATCCCCACGCCTGCACAGAATTTGGGTCAGGGATTCATCTCACGTTCCTTCTGTGCTGGCCCACTAAGTTGTTCAGTGGCAGTAGTTGTTTCATTTCAATGGCTCGTTTGCTTTTCCTTTGGGTGGCTCAGCCTTCCATTTTTCGGATCACTGAACCAGCAGGCGCCTGGAGAAAGATGGAGCTTGGCAGCCTGGGGCAGTGGCCCCTTGCTCGGATGTGCGCGCAAAGCATCTTTCTTACCACCGGACATCCCACCTAATGTTGACCCCATATTGATCAACCCCGGTTTATTCGTTTGGGGTGTTCCTCTCCGAAAGTGATGATCCCCCACTAAACCCAAAAACTCGCCCCCCAAGGTCAACATTAGCCATAAATGTTTTGTTTGTTTGTTTGTTTGTTTGTTTGTTTGTTTGTTTGTTTGTTGGGTTGCTGGCGTGGTTGATTGTTTGGTTGCTGGCTTGCCTCTTTGTATGTCTGGTTGTTTGCTTGCTTGCTTGCTTGCTTGCTTGCTTGCTTGCTTGCTTGCTTGCTTGCTTGCTTGCTTGCTTGTTTTATTTGTTTGTTGTTTGGTCTGGGTGTGTGTGCGTGTGTATTTGTTTATTTGTTTGTTTGTTTGTTTGTTTGTGTGTCTGTTTTTCGTCTTCGTTTGTGCGTTTGTTTCTGTGTTTGTTTTTGCGCTTGTTTGTTTGATTGTGTGTTTGTTTGTCTGTCGGTCGGTCGGTCGGTCTGCTTGTCTTTCTGTCTGTCTTTCTGTGTGTTTGTTTTGTTTGTTTGTGTGTTTGTTTGGACTTTGGACCCGCTGCGTAACTTTTGTAGCACAAAGGATGTTGGGGTTTGCCTACAGGGTACGTTATTAGGCAGTGGCTGGCTGTTGGCGGGTCCTTGGGTGGGAAATGATTCCTTCGCGGGCAGTGGGGCAATTAACTTGTGTTTTGACTAGACGTGTGTTTACACATGGGCAATATCCAGACATATAGATATGGACATAGATGTGTCTTATATACATTTGAAGATGTATAAATTTATACTGCATAAATGTCAAGTTTAGGTTCTCCTATCAACCCCCTTTTGTGACACATACTGTTCCGGAACCCCCCAAAGGGACAACAAGTCTCTGGTTGCTAGGTCGAGCGAGTCTGATGGGAGGTCATGCCGAAACATGGGGTGGAAAGGCCTGCCCTTTGTTGGCTCGTGTTTTTGTTTTGCCGAGTTTGTCTCACTAAAGTGCCTCTGTATTTGACGGCTACCTGATAGTTGCCCCACAGAACTTGGGAGGTTTGGGATTTGCATCGCAGTACGGATGTTTCTGAACGACAATTGGCTTTTGCGCAAGCGTTTATAAAGCTCTTGGTGAGGCTGCTTTGAACACTCACTATTCCGCTGCAGATGAACACGGACCGCCAAAATGTATCAATGAGGCGATTTTTGGCGTTCCAACATCATGGGAGTGGTCAGGGGAGTCCGCGTTAAAGCCCAGCGGGGCTGTTTGAGGCTGGGCACTGCCATTTTCGCGCAGGAGGCGTGGCATGCTGGCTCGGAATATCCACGTGGTGTGGACTGAGTACGCTTTTAAGGTCTTTGTGTTTCCTGCGTTGTGCAAAGTTAATCTGCGGGATCCTTGTGCCCGGTGTATGAGGTGGTTTCCTTGTGGCATCCCACTACGGATGAATGATGAGGATTGGGGACGCCCGCCTGTTTTGAACAACTCAGGCAACATAAACACGCCAGCCACCTTTGCCTCCTCCCCCATGATTTCTGGACTCCATGAAAGCGATTGGGAAAATGAAAACGAACTAATGAGCTATCCTCGTAAAAAAAATCTGAGAGGATCACGCCAATCCGCGCGATACGAGGAAGGCTCTTTAATCTATCGATTGTTTGATTGCTACATTGTTCCCTGGTGCGACCTTGAAGCTTCATTTAGTTAGGTTTTGTTGGGGCATGATTTCCTGGCAAAATGTTGGATTCACACCCGCTTGGACCAACCCAGGTGTTTGAACAACACACATGACCTCATCGAATCTCGTCGAGTTCGGCCAGGCAATGGTGGTGAGCCAAGTGGTCTATGAGGCGTACACGGCTGACCGCAAGTCACCCCTTGTCAGCTAGATGCATGGATTGATAATCTCCTGGTTGAGTCAGGGTCTCCCATCGACTTTTTCTTTGACCCAGAAAAGGAGTACCCCAAAAACTTCCATTTGGTTAAGAGTATTTGTTTTATTGTCCCCTGTTGGTTTCAAAGGGAATCTATCACTACTGGAAATATGTTTTTTCCAGGGGACTTAAGCAAATGGAGGAAAAGGACATTCCAAATTGGCAGGAGATGAAGCCAAAAAACCACCGGGACTTCCTGCCGGTGCTTCTCTGCAGCTTCGCAGTCTGCTCCGTGCTCAGCACCTTTCTGGCAGCCTTTGGCTACATGGCCTATGGCTGCTCGGCCAGGTGTGTGTGTGTGTGTGTTTATGTGGTGTGTGTGTGTCTTTCATTTTTTCCGAGGGTACCCTTTTTGGTTTCATTAAAAACATTGAAGGAAAGCCAACCTTTCTTCTTCGTTTTTTTTTTGGGGGGGGGTTCTGCGTTTTGTCAAATAATTACCCAAACATATTGGTGAAGTCCTTTGTTGTGTGACCTTTGACCTTTTGACTCTTTGGGTTTGCGAATGTCATGCCTTGTGCGTACATCCTGCAATGGCGTTGAACCGTTGGGATGAACATTTTCCGCTCAGCGGCGGAGACAACCGCAGGGCACTCACCTGTGGCCAGACTTGCGCAAAGAAACCGGAGTCACATAGCAGAGGGAGAAGCAGGGGCGAGCAAATGTGTCCCGAGAATGAACACGTCGAGTTCCAGCGGCGTTAGGGTGCTTTCAGGAAGCGACAAAGTTTGTACGAAGTATTGTGTAATGAATGCGGTTCCGGAGTCAAAACTGGCCAAGGCGATTCTGTCAAGCAGGTCTTCTACCTCAACTTTCCGAGCGACAGCTTTGATGTGCCTTGGCCAAGCCACGGCAGGAGAAGAGAGAGAGAGGGAGAGAGAGAGAGAGAGAGAGAGAGAGAGAGAGAGGGAGGGAGGGAGGGAGGGAGGGAGGGAGGGAGGGAGGGATGAGAAGATGGAACAAGCAAAGAAGGGGTCACAAATTGTAAACATCAGCCACCCTCCCTATCGTGATGCCATCCTTGTGCCAGACTGTAGCACCACACAAGCTGCAGCCCAAAGCGCGTTGGCTGAGTGTTTCAATGCCTCTTTGGGGATGTCAGCAGGGTTTCAAGAGTTTCCTTCTTCATTTCAAGTCAGCACTTTCCCAGGCCAGGAACCAGCTTACCTTTGCAGAACCCGGCAAATACATGCGTTGTGGTGTATCCCTTTGAGCACAGGTTACGACCTGAGCTCCCAGATGGGCAGGCTTCATTGGGAAGCACTTGTTATTTTGTTG
This sequence comes from Effrenium voratum, assembly GCA_963377175.1. Lineage (NCBI taxonomy): Eukaryota > Dinophyceae > Suessiales > Symbiodiniaceae > Effrenium > Effrenium voratum. The sequence goes on along the minus strand of CAUJNA010003399.1, from coordinate 233,519 downwards.
GTGATCAGCGAACAGAAAATCCTCTCAAGGAAGCCAGCCTTTTGGGTATTATTTGTTCTTTCTGTGTAAACCCCCTACTTACTAAGCTGATCCGCCAACAAATCCTTGGGTTCTATTACACTTTGCTTGCCTTGCAATGTGTCACTTGGGTGCCTTGCAAAAATGCAAGGTCATCCTGGCAGAGTCAATTCTTTGCCTGGTGCTTCTGCCGACCTTTGTACTCCAGATGCAGCTTGGCCTTTGAACAGTTCAACGAAATAGGGAGATATTGACACCTCCCTGCGATATTCACGTGGCTTCGGGGACCCTTCGACGTTCCTTTCTCAAGTATTTTGTGGGCTTCCATGTCTTCTTTTTCTGAAATTTCGTACCACGGAGGTGTCTGACTGACCCGCGAGCATGGGTTCCGGATGTCGTGGCCGTGCGAACGAATGCGCAGTGCCAACGTAGCGTTCTTGGTGTCACACGGCATTACACGGCTTCAAGACGCAGCTTGAGAGAGTTTGATTTAGGAAGCCCGGGGAATCCTGGTGGGCCTGATAGTGCTCCCAGGGTAACATGGGCATCCATCACTTGGAACGTGTGTGTGTGTGACCAAAAGGATGCCAATTCTGCGTAGGCTTCCCCAATGCTCCTGCTTGCTGCTTGATTTTCGCAGTGTTGAAAAGGGAAGCCAAAAGAGCGCCATCGAGCTTGAATTGCGCATAAGTCCGGGCGGGGGGGGCCACCCACTACCAATTCATGTGGAGCGTTCTTGCTTGAGGGGAGGGGGTGAGGTCAAATATGTCAGTGGTTTTTTGCATGCCAAGGTACCCAGTCGCCCGCTTTCTGGACGAGCGCCTGGCCTAGCAGATGGCTCCTGGTTGATGGGCGTTCCATTTCAGAGGCTGACCTTGGCTCTTGGAGGGATCACCCCAAATAATTCGGGGCCAACCTCTAGTGTACAAGGACCTCACCATGAAGGATCCTTTGCAGACATATGTGCTGTGGGTTGTAGTCGGGAGGTGAACTAGTTGCCTTTGGCCTGCCACGTTCCTGAGCTTGGGAAGGTTGAGCACACGGAGTCTTGTCCCTCAGCAGCCAACAAACGGCATGACAACAAGGCACATCACAGGTTTGGCACCCAGCAGGGCACTTCCTCCTAGACGATGCTCCGCATGCAAGATCATGCCAAGCGCTGCAAGTGTTCTGATCTCTCCGCTGACAAAGGGTACTCGTGCCCTGTTGGCTTAAAATGGTCAACCCCAAAAGGGTTCCCTTTTCTTACCAAGGTCAGACAACCCGGGGGGGCGGGGCAGGTTTTGGGGAGGCTTGGCCTTGTGGAACTGATTGCGCCCACCTCAGTCTCTTCAACCTGGATGATGACTCCTATGGCAGAGAAGGCAGGGTTGGGCACGCTCAAGGGATTTGAGGATTGCGACCTGACTTTGAAAGGTTCTTTTCTTGGGGGCAGATCTCGTTTTGTCAGGATTATGAACCATCATTCTTAGCGCGACTGTCAAAGAGCCACCGGACCCAGGCCGCAAGTCTGCTTACGCTCATTTTGCCAGGCTTTTAGGCTGGATCTGCCACTCGGGAAGTGAATCTTGCGTTCCCGGTGAGCGGTGCCGTATGCGACTCTTGTGCAGTGCCAGGAACGAGTCGCCTGTGAAGTGGATTGACGGAAGTTCCCTTCGGATGGGATTTGATAGAGTTTGATAGATCAAGCTTCTGCCTGGTGTGGTGGTTCGACCTAGCAATGCCACTTTCCAGATGAAACATGTGCTTGTAATGGTACATGGCACTTTTCGGCAATCATGTCACGTACTTGATTTGCGAAGCCTGGCTCGTCACCACTCATGACATAGTGAGTTTGGCCATGACGAATTGCTGGCAGTTGTTGATGGTCAATTTTTTGTAGGTATGCAGAATCCCTGGGGCGAATGTGCCAAGATGTCCAGAACTCCAGAACAAGAGTTGCATGAATCAAGGTTCAGAATGTCTCCCTCTTTGGGTAATTTGCGCATCACCCGGTTGCCATTGTATATAGTTGAGTGTTGGTGGGCCGATGTCTGACAGGAGACGTGTCAAGAACCCATGTGGAAATCACAAATCACGTTTCAAAAAAGAACGTGCCAAACGGTAAAGGATCCAGCAGTACGATGTCTGCTTAGGTACCGGACATCCTGGGGCAAAAGGCTTGAGGGAAATAACAAGATAGTTATAGATAACCCCATTCCCCGCCCGAAATTACTGGAAGTAAAACCGCACTTGAACTGCATGATAAGGTTGCTTGCAATGACAAGGGTTGTAAACCGTGGATTCGCCAGTTGGGCAAGAATATGCGAGGGCATGCCGGTTGAGCCTTTCGCTGGGAAGTCACTTCATGTCAGCTTGGGCAGGTTCTTTAGTAGGGCCCTTGCTGGTCCGGTGGCTGCTAGTGCTGCTGTCTTCCAGCTTAGCTGCAGTCACTTGGCATCAACATGATGCCCTGCATGTGTTCCCACGATGCGTTCCTTCGCAGATGGTTTTTGTTTGATGGTTTGTATATTGACGCGTTGCGACGATGCGCGAGAAACTTTATCAGAAGTAGTTTGTGTTTTAGTTCAGCTTTTCAGCGCATGGAATGGCTTCAGGGGGCCCCAAGTTGTGACAGGGCTCGCCCAGGGCGTCATTTCAGAATCCTTTTTCCCGAAAGCATGGCGAAGGGTTCTTCCGCTGGGTTCACTTGAGTTGTTCTCATGAGAGTCATTACAAGGTGTCATTGCAAGGAATCATCATCATGAAAGTCATTGCAAGGAGTCATTGCAAGGAGTCATTGCAAGGAGTCATTGCAAGGAGTCATTGCAAGGAGTCATTGCAAGGAGTCATTGCAAGGAGTCATTGCAAGGAGTCATTGCAAGGAGTCATTGCAAGGAGTCATTGCAAGGAGTCATGGCAAGGATTGCAACTTGCACTTGACTCCTTGCACTTGCAACTTGCACTTGACTCCTTGCACTTGCAACTTGCACTTGACTCCATGCACTTGCAACTTGCACTTGACTCCATGCACTTGGCTCCTTGCACTTGGCTCCTTGCACTTGGCCCCTTGCACTTGCAACTTGCACTTAACTCCGTGCACTTGCGACTTGCACTTGACTCCATGCACTTGGCTCCTTGCAACTTGCAATGGCTCTCATGACTCCTTGCAATGACTCCTTGCAATGACTCCTTGCAATGACTCCTTGCAATGACTCCTTGCAATGACTCCTTGCAATGACTCCTTGCAATGACTCCTTGCAATGACTCCTTGCAATGACTCCTTGCAATGACTCCTTGCAATGACTCCTTGCAATGACTCCTTGCAATGACTCCTTGCAATGACTCCTTGCAATGACTCCTTGCAATGACTCCTTGAAACAAGCAAGGAGTCAAGTGCAAGTTGCAAGTGCAAGGAGTCAAGTGCAATTGACTTGCGAGGAGTTAAAATCTCTTCTTAGGGCGGCGGGGTAGTGCCGACGACACTACACGAAAATCGACCCTCTGCGGGGATCGGCGTGGTCGAGGTGCAAAAACCCATGGTTTTTTTTGCGATTTCTGCGGTGCTCGCGCGACCCTCTGCGGGGATCGGCGTGGTCGAGGTGCAAAAACCCATGGTTTTTTGCGATTTCTAAATGCTCGCGCGACCCTCTGCGGGGATCGGCGTGGTCGAGGTGCAAAAACTCGAGGTTTTTTTGCGATTTCTGCGGTGCTCGCGCGACCCTCTGCGGGGATCGGCGTGGTCGAGGTGCAAAAACTCCGCGATGTTTAACCTGCTCTTGATCGAGGTGCGACGTCTGCGGTGTGCAGGAAGAGGTGCAAAAACTCGAGGTTTTTGCGATGTTTAACCTGCTCGCGCGACCCTCTGCGGGGATCGGCGTGGTCGAGGTGCAAAAACTCGAGGTTTTTTGCGATTTCTGCGGTGCTCGCGCAACCCTCTGCGGGAATCGGCGTGGTGGAGGTGCAAAAACTCGAGGTTTTTGCGACTTTTGTTGTTCGAACTGGTCTCGGGAGTTGTCTCGTGGTTCGCGCGCCTGCTCCCGGAACCGGCGGGTCGCGGGTTCGATTCCTCCCTGGTCCGCGGGCGGGCGTCGCAAGATGCAACTTGCATTTTAAAGCAACTTGCGCAGAGCAACTTGCGCAGAGCAAGTTGCACAGAGCAACTTGCGCAGACCAACTTGCACCGACCAGTTTGCGCAGAGCGCCTTGCCTAGAGCAACTTGCGCAGAGCAACTTACGCAGAGCAACTTGCGCAGAGCAACTTGCGCAG